>WUQG02031137.1:0-11025 GCA_011317285.2 Androctonus mauritanicus
TATAAATTTATGTATTTATATTATCACAATGCTTTTGAAAAGCTAAATGTTAGTTTATATATTCGTAATTTTAATACTCAATCTCTTTCTTGTATTTGTACTCAAACTAAACGTTTAAATATTACTGTTCGTTCATTTCCATTTTGATTACTAACTAAACAAATATTTATTCCTGATGAGTTATTTTATTTTAATGACAAGGATTTTAATAGTTTTATTAAAAAATATAGGATAGATTCATGTAACTATTTGATTAATGAAATTTGACTTTATTTGTTATTTGTATTTATGTTACAATCAATGTTTGTATTCAATTTTTGATTGACTTTCTGTATAAATAAATAAATAAATAACATAATAACAATTTTGGCAAATAAGCTATAAGCTTCAAAAGCTAAATGACAATATTAACATACAGATAATTTAACATGTTAAAATCATACCTATAATATATATGATGATCAGATGCACAATGTGATGTGCACATTCTGATTGATTCTAACTGTTCTAAAATATCAGTGAGTTGTAATTTTGAGTTGTTCTTGAAAGGCTGCATGATTAATTGTAAAACAAAATAAATTGCATTGTAATACTTATTTGTATGCATTGTAATTATATAAAAATAAACACTGTTCTTACTGACACTGTTACCTTTTACATAGAAATTTACTTTGCCATACACATTAATACCATTATAAAAATTGATAATACTCTATGCTCATATTCTCAATACTGACTTCTGATGATGATGTCAAGTATAGTAAATATTCAAACAAGAGTTTAAAACAAAAAAAATTAATGCAAAACAATTTGAAACATGATCCTAATCAAGTTCTAGCCTGATTTGTTTTAGAATATTCTATTTACAAAATTTTGGATTACCCAACAATCTATATATTTTCAAAAAACTTATGAAATGCCAAAAATAACTACAATAAAATAAATTAGAACTTAGTATAAGATAACTGATTTTATATATATTTTTTTTATTTTCTATTTCCAACTGTCAAAATTCCAAAATGAAAATTATTATGAAAAATTTAATTTATATTTCCCAAGAACTGATTCCAATGATATATACCTTACCACCTTATAAAGAATGAATGCTTAGGCTTAGATTCTTCTTTGATTTCTAACTATTAGAACTAATTTAAGTTGTTAGTGTTAATTCCTTAAATAATCCATAAAATAATCAAATAAATCAGACAAATTATATATAAGAAGATTCAGGAAAGCATTATAAGAATATAATAAAATTAAAATCCTTCCTAGAATGAGAATCTAGGAAAGAAGAAGGAAGCTAAGCCTAACAACTTAAATTAGTCCTAACTCATTTAAAAAATAAACTAGCTAAATTATATATTAAAAGGTTCGAAATAACTTTATTTTTAAGAATGTATCAAAATAATTTACCTTTGAGCAGAAAAAAATTATTTCTCAAAGATGATTGAAGGTGCTCATAAAAGTTTATCAAAACACTCAATGGCAGCTACCAAATTTGATAAATAAACATTAATTTTCTGGTTTAATCTTTCATTTAGGATATTTTTGACTTAGTTATAAGATTAATTGTTAAGTATGCATTTTATAAAACATTGTTTCTAGTAGAAAATTTGAGTATTAGTTAAGTAAGAAATGCATATAACCTCTAAAATATAAATTTTAAATTGTTTTTAAATGAATGACAAAAATATTTGATATTTAATAATTAAATTATATATATTATTATTTTTGCTCAATTTTACATATGATTATTAACATTTTGAAATTTACTATGTTTAGGCAGTTTCTGTGGAGTTTTAGGCTTCCTGGAGAAGCTCAAAAGATTGATCGTATGATGGAAAAATTTGCACAGAGATATTGTCAACTAAATCCTGGAGTATTTAGTAATACAGGTAAATAAACAAATATTTTTAATTATGGAGTTCTCTTTCTATAATTTTATCTTATTTTTCTCTTCCTTTTTTTAAAAGATTAATAAAATCTTTCATTAGTTATGTTTTTGCAATAATTTTTAATTTAATATATTGTTAATTGTTCTTTACATTACTGCTAAAATAATATATAGAATTTAGTATATAATATAGAATGTATCTCTGATATTTTAATAAGTTTTTCTAATCTCTCATTGCATTATTTTTTGAGAACATGATATAACACAAATTGGATTCTAATATAAGAATTAACTTGATATGTCAGGCATGCAAAACTATAAGTAGCGTTTCTTCCTAAAAAGCCAACAATTTCATTGAATTCAACAGCCTAAAATTATGATATTTGAATCATAAGATTTTCTTTTCAGATATAAACAAACAAATTCACAATTTAAAATATATCAAATTTAAATTTTTTACCTTCGATATTTCAATGCATGTTAATATATTAAAAATCAGTTTTGGTGATTTAAAAAAAATAAATATATTTCTTTGATTATAAACATATTTGGTTGATTGATTTATCAACTGATAAAATGAAAGTTTCTGTACTATGCATTGAAAATATTTATTATAAATATTCCTATCAATAACAATTAATAAAAATTTTAATTTGTTTGATCAGTTTGGAGGAATTAATAATATCAAGAAAAGAAACATTTGCAAATACTAAAATAAAACATACAGTATACAGTAGGGTTAACCCAATGAGCTCCAATGTCTGATACTATCAGACAAATGATGTCTAAAAATTCAAATCCTGGTATAACTATTTCTTTTATTTTTACATAAAATCAGAAAAAATTTTTAACTTAGAAGAGAGTCTTTAAATTTGTGACATCATGGCCAAAGGAATCAAGCTTGGTGTGATGAAAAATAATGGAGAGGAGGATCAAAAAGTGTTCAAAATAGCATGATGTAGTTTGTGGATGATCCCAGACGGGTGGACTGTTAACTTTGAGGTCCTATACTAATACTGTTTGATGGCCTACCTAATTAATTCAAATTAACTCAAGTTTGGGTTAGTTTTGGTGATTCATTTGGCATTTTGTCAAAAAAAACTATTTTTTACCCTTTTTTAAATAGGAAAAATTATAGGCAACAGACATCGAAGAACTTTATTTTATTTGATGCGCTTGAATATACAAATTTTTATATACAGTTATAATTATAAAGATTTTGTATATATAACAAATATCAAAAAATACATATTACTTTTAGTAACAAATAAAAAAACAAAACAACAAATTCTCAAATCAAGAATAAAGACTAAGAAAAAACAAAAATAATACTTATTCTTAAAAATCAAATAAATAAAACATTCTAGGAGTTATATGATATAAGTATTTCTAATAAGATATTTAAAGAGTAACTTTTCTGCATTTTTGACTGCAAATTCTTTTATTTGATCATCATATTGTAATTCTTCCATTAAATCACAGTTTATGGAAAGAATTGATAAATAATTTAATCTTTCATTTGTCATTGTTGTCTTAAATTTGTTTTCTATATGACATCCTGGAGAAGGATCACTCTACCTGACAGCTGGTGATTGGTAACACTGAAAAACTTTTATATTTATTTTTCTTAAATTTTTAATTTAAATTGTTTTTATTTTTTTATTGTGAAGGGACTCTGGGCTTCTGGGATCTGGGACCATGTCTAAATCCATCCAGATCCCAGAGAATGAATATTTATAACCTTTGTTAGATAGAAAAAGTCTTTAGAATTATCAAATATTTAGTATCATTTGAGCAAAATATAGAAGAGAATTTGAATATATGAAAATATTCTTTATCCAATGAAGAAAAAATAATTTGAAAAGTTCATAATTATATAAGCAAATTAAGCTTAATGAATTTTAAAATTTTTTTCTTTTTTAATTATGATATTTAATCCAAAATTTAAAAAATTTTATAATAGCACAGTATATGAACCACAAAATCCCAATTTTTCTTGCAGATAAACTAAAAAGAAAAAAATTATAATGAAAAATCAGAAATCAAATTTTTTTTAAATGATACATTCCAATTTTCTTGAGGAATGCAAATGATTAAAGAGTAATCACAATGGCATATTTTTTATTTATTGCAAAATCAAGATATAAATTCTTATCAGATATCTATTTGTTTAATATAGAAATTTCTTTAATAACAATGTTGGCCTTATGATTTTATTAAGCATTGAATTTTTTATAAGAATTCAGTAAAGGCAGATTAATTACGATGTAATCTGCTAATTTAACAAATACTAAATTTCTTCCCCTTCCCTCTGTAGAAAAAATTTTTGAATTTTCAAATTTTTGTGATAAAAATAGCAGATGGCAATACAAACAGGATTTTTATCTGTAGGAAACCGATTACCAAGATATAAGAAATCTTTTCCAATTCAAAAATTCGCTTTCGATATTAATATTTTAGTGGAACGAGTTTGTTAGAGAAAATTGGTGGCAGAATTAGTATTTAAGGAAATTGATCTATTCTTTGATGAAAAATTAGAACAACTAGATTATAAGCAATTCTAATATACAACCAAAAGAATTATGGTCCTAAACTAGCCAAATTTTATCCCAAATGAACTATTTTAAAAAAACTGCCAATTTAGTAGTAATTTATTATGTTATGGTACCACCATCTATTGGATTAATAATAATTTAAATTTGGGCTAAGGTAATGCCATTTTTTATTAATGATTGAACTATAATTTTTACTAATTTCTTGAAATTAAAAATTTACCTTGGCCTGGAGTCTAATCAGAATTTTCAGGTTACCATCCTGATGCTTTAACCAGTTAATTACCAAGACATCAGCAGATTTCCAGTTTCTGGATGCATATAACCTAACTAATTTAGAAGATTTATTGAACTAAACTAATATCAATGCTCCCAAACATAATATTTTTAGATTCCATTATCTTTATACATAAAAACAAACAATAAAGCATAAAAATGACTCACTCCATTGTTCTTTTTAGTGTTCTCTATCATTGTAACAATATGTAAAATGTCTAACTGCTCCTTGTTGGTAGAAAATTTTCAAATTTTGGAAATAAAATTTTGTGAATCACTCTTACAATAAAATTTTAAACTTTTGTATTAAAATTCCATGCTAGCATTGACCCACAATTAGATTTGATTAACTAATTGTGAATAAACTAAAAAAGTTTTTGATTAAATAACAATAATAGTGCTATAATGATAATGTCCTCTTCAGGACTGTGTCTTTGTTGTTTTATAAGCACTATTATGTATCAATATTTATTGGATCGTATAATTTTATATATATATAAATCAGAAATTTATCATCATATATGAATTAAATGATTAATAAATTTTTGTTTTCAAATTTTGAATATCTGTATATGCATGTTTCAGACACTTGTTATGTGCTTTCATTTGCCATTATTATGCTTAATACATCTTTGCATAATCCAAGTGTGAAAGAGAAACCAACAGAAGAACAGTTTATTAGCATGAATCGTGGTATTAACAATGGTGGTGATCTTCCAAGAGAACTGCTAATGGTAAATGAATCAATAAAATTTTTTCTGTATCTAAAAATTTGTCTGTTGAATATTTAAGTAATGCATTTTTTCATGAAAATTAACAGAATTTAATTTTAGTGAGAAATTATTTCAATATTTACTTAAATTTAGGTTTGATTAATTATCTTAAATGTATTTAGAGTTTGTATGAAAGCATAAAACAGGAACCATTCAAGATTCCAGAAGATGATGGAAATGATTTAATGCATACATTTTTCAATCCTGATCGGGAAGGTTGGTTATGGAAGCAAGGTAATCTATTAATTTATGACTGTTCAGATTTATTTTTATATATTTTTTTATTTTTAATGATTGAAAATTGTATTTGAATATTAAAATTTAAATAAAATTTTTTTAAAATTTAAATAGTTTTTAAATATTTATTATAGTATTAAAATTTTTTTGCCATTAAATTCTAATAATAATAAAATTATTAATTGCTTTATACTTTCAATAAAATATTATCTGAAAATTAAAATATTTTTATTTATTGAAATCGATATAAATAATTTTTATTAAAATTCTAACTGTATACAAAGAATACAATAGATCCTTATTTACATAGTTAATTCTTCCAAAAAATTTTTATGTAAATTGAAAGCTTCTGCAGTTTTTAATTTATAGTGAAGCTCCAATAATGTTTAAATTCAATATATATATATGTCTGCATTGATAAACAGAATAGTTACATACAATTTATGAACACTTTAAATTTTCATATTTATGCTTGCTTAATTTTTTATATAAAAATGATTTTAGTTATTGAAAATAAATCCATAAAATGAATTTAATTTCATTTTATGGAAGTTCAACACAAACTTTTTATCAACATATTTTTGAAGTTGCAAAACTGATAAAACTGTAAATAGAGAACTTACTATATATTCAGTAATTGACTGCACCGATTTTATTGGCAAAAAACAAGTTCCTTCACAAGTATAAGATTTAAACTATTTAAAAATGATAACTTATTAGAATAAAACAATATTTTCAGGAATAATTCATTTTTCAGATACAAATAAATATTAAGAATAGGAATATAATTTATCACTATATATTTCAATTTGCAGTTTGGAATTTTGAAAATGTGCTAACTTGTATGTAATTATAATATTTGCAGTATTTTGCATGCTAATAAGTATTTTTTATATGAATTTTTTGTGATAAGAATATGCTAATTATTTTAATCAGTTACAATAAAAAGGCATAAAAAGTATGAGTAAAATTTTTTTTAAATTTGATTAATTTTATATAAAATTTCTCTTGAAGCTGTGGCACATGCCAAATGGAATATATTCATAAAAGTTTCATTTTTAAAATAAAACATATATATGAATATGCTATTGGGATAAATATAATATCTTATTATTCCCATAAAATATTAATAAAAATTTTAATTTATACTATTTACAAAATTATAGCTTCATATTTTACTAATAAAAATATTCAATAATTTTAGCAGATTTTTTCCTCCAGATAACAGATTGAATTTAGTTCAAAGTATACATGAAATCTGTTGTATGATGAAATTATATGAGCAAATGTCATATAAAATAAATATTAAATTTCGTCTATGATATAGTTAACTATTTATATGTATTTAATTTTCTTAATTTATGTTTTTTAATGTTTATAATAATAATAATAATAATAATATTTATTTGAAAATATCAAAATCAATATAAAACTGATTATGATGCTAGTGCTGCAATATGGTATTATTAGTGATGAAAAAAATCTTACAAGAACAAAAGATTAAATTTAATGAAATTATAAAAATATATCAGTATTTTTTTAAATAAAAGTTAATTATGATTGTGTCACATAAAGAATATAGCATTTATTAGTTATATATAAAATTGTATTATTTTTTTCATATTGAAATATGATTATTTCAATGTGTTATTTTTTTTTTCTCTCCAGAAATTTAAAGTTTAATTTTTTTGCATTGAACTAAACATTCAATGCAAAAAAAAGAGATGAATATATATTTAGACAGATAGTTATTGTGTAAATAGAAGAATGTCCAAAATTTCCTTGTTTTATATATATATAATCTTTAATTTTCTTGTGTTTGTGGTGATTTTTATTTGAATGCTTTCATATTAATGATATAATTTATAAATTATATATATATGTTGTGTATTATAAATATTTATTTAAAATATCTAAAATAATTTATAATAATTTTTTATATATCAATAGTAATAAAATTTTGTTTCAAATTGTCACTATTCAATGAAGTAAAAATATTTGTATTATAAAAGATTATGTAGCAAAATATTTTTTATATTTAATAAAAAAATTATATAACATTGCTTGATCTTGTCAGGCCTCTCAGAATTTAAAATTTTTGTTAGGAATATTGGAATATGTAAAAATATGAATATATGAATAAAAATATTGTTCTTTTTGAAAGCATTAGATAACTTGACACTATAATGTCATTTATCTTAGTGTCTCATGCTGTTCAATGAACTTACTAGATTGTGACAAATATAATGCTTAAATAGTATCAAACTGATATTAGATTTGTTAAATTGAACTTTTGTTTTTAATTCTTATCAATATACAAAAATACTTTAAATGTGACTTGTGAGATGCCACATTCAAAGTATGATAATGCAATGAATTGTGTGTTATCAGAACATAAATGCAAATTAAAATATATAGCAAATAAATTGTATTCTTATTCTAAACTACTGAAATTTTATAATAATAATTTTGCTGATTGGCTTTGCCTAAAAGCCTAGTTTATCATAATAAATTGTTTTATTAAGCAATTTTTTATAATAGATTTCTTTATAGTTGATTTAATTAAAAATATTATTTTGAGAACTATATCAATTTTAATGAGAAAAATAAATGACTGACTGTGTGATTCAAATTATATGTTGTTTTTTTCATTGGAAAAAGTTTTAATCTGTGCAACAATTAAATTTTATGTTGCTCCACTGATTTTAGCTATTACAGTTTTTACATATTTGTATAACTATACTATACAAAATATATAAAAAAAAAATAATGGTATGCTTTAAAGGAAAATGAGCAGCATATTATCTGTTTTAATTTTACATATCTGGCTACAATTACATCGTATTATTTTAATATAATTCAAAATTCAACAAACTGTAGCACTTATTAGCAGTTTTAACTTATAAATATATTTATTAATTATAATGTTTTTGGAATACTCCATCTTCAGTGGTATTCAAATGACTACAGAATGCATATAAAAATTTATGTCAGAACATTTTTAATTGCATGTTCAAAAAACATAAATATAATAAAATAACATAAATTATGTTAAAATGTGATTTTCATCTATTTACAATTATAATTAATATCTTAATATGAATCTGTTCAAGTTATTTTTAAATATTTTGTATAGCATATAACCTATAACAACTTGCTTTTTTAAATACCAAAAAATCAAAAATATCAGCATTTGAAGCAAGTAACATGGAGCAAGGTGTTTGCTCCCATTATAGTTATATGTTGAATTGGAAGTTTTATGTTTTTCTTATTTTTGAATTTGAATGCTCGTAAAAATTCTAAAGAATAATGATGCTGTAATGTTTAAGAACTGTATTTAAAAACGTTGTTCTGTTCCGTATATCTTGTATGTAATATTGTGGTAATAGATTGAGTTGTACTGAAGGGGGACTAAGGAGGAGTCCGAAAATGTTTTACAGAAATAAAAACTGTATGTTAAATAAACATTTTTTAGAGTGATGTACATTATACCAAAAATATAACATTTAGGCTACCTTGTAGAAATGCCTTTTATTTTACATCATTTTTTGCAACGAACTGAACATAACTCAAAATTTAAAATAAGAGAAATCCCCAAATACAAATCTTAAAAATATATCTTGCAGCTTCCATGGCGAAAATATGCATTTCGCCATGGAAGCTGCACACGGTTATAAAACTGAAGAGGGCGTTACACTGAAATGCATATTTTCGCCATGGAAGCTGCAAGATATATTTTTAAGATTTGTATTTGAGGATTTCTCTTATTTTAAATTTTGAGTTATGTTCAGTTCGTTGCAAAAAATGATGCAAATAAAAACGCATTTCTACAAGGTAGCCTAAATGTTATATTTTTGGTATAATGTGTATCACTCTAAAAAATTTTTATTTAATTATAGAAATTATTTGAAAAAAGAGATATGCGACGTTCTAGAATTTAATTTTAATTTTAATATTTATTATGTTGTATTTGGGAGGGAGAATTTCATTTAAGGTATTTATAATTTTCATTTAAATTTTTTTATGTTTTTATTTAAAATATGTAAATAAAGTTTAGTTAAAAATATTTTTATGTAAATTTTGCAGCACATGGTTATAAAATTGAAGAGGGCGTTATGCCGAAATGCATATTTTTACCATGGAAGCTGCAAGATATATTTTTAAGATTTGTATTTGGAGATTTCTCTTATTTTAAATTTTGAGTTATGTTCAGTTCATTGCAAAAAATGATGTAAATAAAGGCATTTCTACAAGGTAGCCTAAATGTTATATAATTAGTTCTGTTACAATTTTTTAAATTCTATATTAACATAGTAATCAGCTACCACAAAAATCTTTAAAATTAATGTTTTGTTCTAGCTACAATTGCTTAATCTAAGAACAATCAGTAAAAACCATAGTAATCAATCATAAGATCACCAAGACAACTATATTTAAATAAATTATCAAATATATTTGTTCATATTGAAAATTTGTATGTATAATTAAAGAGGATCTTAATGAAGACCAAAAGCACTACCAGTCAAACTGTAACAGTCTTTTTTATTGAAATATCTAGTCATATCTTTGTCTGGTTTTTTTTTTTTTTTTGTTGTGAAACTTTGGTGTTATTTCATAAGCTGTGGTTTGATTTTTGTTATCTTTACAAATATATTGGCACATTGTACTCTACTCTCCTCATATGCATCAATAGCTGAAATAACCTGTACAAGTAAAATAACAGATAATAATACAATATTAATAATAATTATTACACCCTGCATATGCTTCACTACAGAACATGATTCTAACAAGTTAACAGCATTATCAACCCTAATTTTTCTCTTAAAAACTGGAGGCTCTCTTTGTCATTTTACCTTTAATGGAATCTTCAATTATTTTGAAATAACTTGGCATCATTCTCTCTAAAAATGTTATCATAGTTAAAGACTCTCTGTACCAAAGTCATTTTTTTTAACTTAGGTTCAATATCATATTTATGTTTTTTAATTCTCTTAGCTAAAGATTTAAATATATACCCTACATAAATTTTTCTCTCTTCTCATATCTATATTAATAATTACAATTGATTTAGTAAATATCTTGTTTTGTAAATTTTTCTATTTGGTCTTTATCATTTTTATTTTATATAATTTAAGATAAAACTTGAGAAGTGTATTGAAAAAAATTGACCTACATTAGAAGAAATACAATATTTTAATCATGTTGGAAACGACATACAGTGGAACCTCGATAACTCGAATTGTCAAGGGATGTTAAAATAATTTCGACTTATCGAAATGCTGTTAAATTT
>WUQG02031148.1:0-11024 GCA_011317285.2 Androctonus mauritanicus
TTTAATAAAAATATTATTTAATACTATTATTATTATTTAATATTTATTTAATAAAATTTTTCCTTCGTAGTTTCAAATCCTGCAGGAAATGTTCTAATACAATGCTTATGTTGAGTTTGCCCTTTACTTAAAACTTGAAACGCATTTTTCTCAAAATCAGAGTTTGTTGAGTTCGCCCTTCATATCCATAACACCTCAATTGTTTAATATTTGAAAATATTAAATGATTTTAACAAAAAAGGATTCTATTCAATATAAAAGAGATAGAAATTATTGTATATTTTATTAAAAACTGAAATATACAATAAAGCGAAAATGAGAAAGTTAATTTTTAAATTTTCATACATCATTTAGAATTTCTGATGAACAGATCATCAAATTGCACATTTGCCTGGAAAATGTTTAAACTGTTAATATTATACATTAATGCAATGTTAAAAATTTTAAAAACTATAATGCCGATGAAAAAAAAAACTTTTTCTAAACAAGATTTGAACTCGGCTACTCGAGACAGTAAGAAGATGCTCAACTAATGAGGGTATCAGCCGATTAGCACTTATTTTTGTCAGTTTAAAGCATGTGACAAGCTCATCCCAGACATATACCTTTCTCCCTATTCTCAGTCAGAAGGGACATGTCCATTTTAATCTTCTTTGATTCTCGGTACAAATACCTGACTTTACACTTGATAAACTTCCAGTAAGTTCAACTCCTACGAGGTAGGTGAAAAACATTTTTCAACTGACTATACATTTCTAGGAGATGTTTCTCAAATTTGCCTGAATTCTCATTCAATCATTTCTGAACTATTTATTATCTTTATCAAAATCAAATTCCCATAATCTGGAAAATATATACATTTCTAGGAGTGTTTCCCAGATATGCCTGGATTCTCTCACAATCATTTTTCATGCATCTTTATACTGTAGTTAGAAATATATATCTTATGCCTCTTCATTTCTGTTTGGTATATTCACTTTCTGTTTCAGTAATTTCATGTTTGGTTTTTAGTTGTTACTTTGTGTATTACCAATGATGGAAACATTCAAAAGTACAGGGTATCATAAAAAAAAAAAAAAAAAGAGAGATTTAAAGCCTGATAACTATGAATTTGTTGGGCAAAACTCAGGCAAATTTGGTGTGCATACTTTCCAGACTATGGGAATTTGATTTGATAAAGAAAATAAATAGTTCAGAAATGCACCACCAGGAAGAAAATACACTGTACAAGGAGTCAAGAAGATATAATAAATAAAATAAAAATTCACAG
Organism: Androctonus mauritanicus; assembly: GCA_011317285.2. NCBI lineage: Eukaryota > Metazoa > Arthropoda > Arachnida > Scorpiones > Buthidae > Androctonus > Androctonus mauritanicus. The sequence continues at coordinate 1,271 of WUQG02031148.1, forward strand.
TCTCAAAAAGTAAGCAAGATCTTTTGTATATACATATACTGGCATACCTATATATGCATGACACACAAATGCATACACACACACAAACAAAGCATATATATATATTTAATATTTTATTTACTACACTACAATGGAAAATAAATTTTTTAAAATAATATTTACCTAAATAAATTAATCTATTTTGCTAAGTATGATACTTTTGAAAAACATTTAATCTTAGAAATTAGATAATAAATTACATTAAATTATGAATAAATTAAAACTAATTTAAATTAATATTTACATTTTTAATAATAAAAGTTGTGATTTATTAAATTAACAATTTTTAAAATATTTACATGGGGTAGAAACTGGAAGCCATGTATACATTTGCTCTTTATATGGAATATCATCAAATTCACTACACTGAACTGCACGAAAACTTATGGAATTTTCTGGACAAATCTGATGTAAAGTATTATTTTTAAATTAAATCAATTAAATTTTATTTAAACAATATATAATTATTTAAAACAATAATTTGCTATGTATGCAAGATTCCCAGAAAAATTCTTATGAATCCCTTTAACTTTCAATTGAAGCATTCTAGTGCAGAAGTAGGGTCCACATATTAAAGTGTTCATGTATTATTGAGAATGATTGCAACACTTCTAGTTGCAAATTGAAGAACTTAGAAATCCTATCTCAAAAAGTAAGATAGGAGCAAATTTTTAATTACAAAATTGTAGAGCATTGTTTAATTAATAAAGAAAAACATACAATTTGCACAAAACATATACACAAGCAATAAAAAAATGAATTAAATGAAAAGTGATTATTATGGAAATATCTCATCCATTATTCCAAAAAGAAAAGGTGAGAAATATGTAAGGTAACAGATATTGTTCAAAATATTCATTATCAGTGGCATTACACATCTGAACACAAGACAAGAAGTTTTCTTGTGTACAACATAGCATTCTAAGAGTTACATCTCTGCAAGTTGTGATGATGTGATTTTGTAAGTCTTGCACACTTATTGGCTGTATTACATAAACTTGTTCGTTTAAATAAGCCAAAGGAAGAAATGTATGGAAGTCAAATATGGTGAACCTGGCAATTCATTTTACTTTATTTTATAGTGCCTATGGCAGTTATATTGTTTATTTTTTATTTACCTCATTTTTTATTGCCTTTGTATAAGTTTTATGCAAATTGTATGTTTTTCTGTATTAATTAATGTTCTACAATTTTATAATTGGAAACTTTCTCCTATCTTGCTTACTTTTTGAGATAGGATTTCTAAGTTTTTCAATTTGCCATTAGAAGTGTTGCAATTATTCTCAAGTCAGAGACTGGTTTACAACTCAGTATTTTCCAATTGGAGATCTATTCTTAGACTAAGGTAAGCAAAGGCTCTTATTTTAGATTCTTCTTTATAAAGAATTAAAGAGTTTACTTGCATTGCATAAAAGTTAAGCTAGGATTGTTACTGTAAGGGTTGCTCCTTACAAGACACTATCAGTAAAAGCATATTTCACTTAACTGGAATTGATGATAGTCCCAATTGTGGATATCAAAGAGATGAAACTCCTCTTCACATTTTATATGAATGAGTGGCCAGGGCTGAGGTATGATGATCTAGGGTTGCATTTTCCAGTACTGGAAAATCTTTTAACAATCCCACTAAAGATGATACTGTTTTTTGTGAATGAGACAGGAATTCTTAAGGGATATTCTGTTAGAGATGCACAATAGATCACTGGTTGATCACAGAGTTAGGACTTTTTAAATCCCCCTTTCCTATAATACAAACCATTCTCAATCAATAGTAAGTGGTCACTTTCTGATATCTGCTTCTGAAGCACTAGAACATTTCAATTGAAAGTAAAAGCGATGCATAAGGATTTTTCAAAGAATCCTGTATATCTTAAATGTAAATGTATAATAATAGCAGAAATAATTCCAAAAAGATAATTTTATACCTCAGTATTACATATTCGGTATCTTTTTCTTTCTCCAATGCAATATTGTCCACCATTTCCAGGCCTAACAAAGAAAGTAAATATTTAGGTAATTCTATAATATATGTAGAATTTTATCAATATTTATAAAAATAAATTAATATATTTCATGAACATTTTATAATGAACTTTGCCTATTTCATAAAATTTTTCAAAGTTTAATACTATATTATTTATTTTTATATAGTATTGATTTAATTTTGACATTGAATAAAAAATATTCTAATATTGTAAATTTCTAATTATTATATAATCTATGTACATAAATTATATACAACAACAGTATTAAGTTAGAAAGTAAAATATGAATTAATACAAGTTCCCCTGATTTTATGAATGCTTGACTTCAAATTTCATATTAACAAACTGCACTAATTTGTATCTATTTTTTAATTTAAGATAATTTTTTGTATTAATGTCTGAGAATTCTCAACCTTCCAATAATATAAATCTAAATCTTAAATGATGATAATTATAATAATAAATACAGTATAATAAATAATAATAATATAATTATAAATCTTATAAAATATTATTAAGCCTTACATTATACTGTATATACATGTAGTATATGTACAGCTGATGAGAGTCAAATAGATTGAAAACATTTTTGTGTTTACATGCTGATTGTAATAAAGCTTTTTCATATTAATATCCTACCTAAGTGCTAGAAATAGAAATTTATATAATTTTTGGTTTTATGAAGAAACCAATTTGTTAATCAATCAAGATTGATAAAATGGTTTCCTTATAATGATATTATTATACTTTTTTAAATAAATGATTATCTTTTTCTGTATAATAATTTATAATCTAACTCATATTTAAAAAATTTCATACATAGTCTCCTCAAGTTGATTTATATAAAATTACATTATTCAGATGTTCTATTACTAATTTAATGATATGAATAATTGACTGTTGTTATTTTTCTTGTTTATTTTTTATACTGATTGATTAAAATATATTTCTATATCAAATTTACTAATATACCTATAAACTTAATATTAACAGAAAATTATGTCAACTACTTTATGAGAGCAGTGAACATATCTATTATTATATTTTTCAAAAATTTTTCCAAATTCTAATTGAATGGCAAAAAATAAGTCATTCAACAAGAGGCAACAAATATTTGCAATAATCATTTAAATTAGTATATAATAGTATATATTATTGTATTTAAAATAAACACAGTAATATATATTTTTGTAATATTTTAATATTAACAAATAAAATGATGCTGAGTTTATGGAATTCAGAAACAATCAAAAATTTTATATTTACTATAAATTAATAGAAACAAAGTTTTCATTTTATGAATTTTCAAATAACAAATAATTTTCAGAAATGTATTATTTTCATAAAATAAGGGATACTTGTAATATAAAAATAAATAAATTAATGAAGTGTCTTTTATTTTTTATTTACAAATCCTTTCCTTTTTCACTGTGTATATAATTTGCTATAAAAAAAAAAATAAAAGAGCATTACAGCACTAAGCAGAAAAGAATCTTTTATTTTACAAAATAAACATTTTTGACCACTGTCAGCTGGTCTAGATAAAATTTTGGTCGAAAACAACAGTTGACAGTGGTCGAAAATGTTTCTTTTGTAAAATAAAAGATTATTTTTCTGCTTAATGCTGTATTGCTCTTTTATTTTTTTTTATAAGTGGCAGAATGTCTACAACCATAGTAATTTGCTATATTTTGTTATATTAAAAAATTATTAATATCCTAAATAATTACTACTATCAAAATTTATGGAAATAATAGCATACATAGGATTATCACAATGTCTTTCTGAATGCATAACACCTGCACCACATGTTCGGGAACATTTTGACCAAGGACTCCAAGATCCCCATTCTCCATTAATTGTTTCAGGTTTTTCTCCTATAACTGTACATTTTCCCATATAACACCACTAAATTAATAATAATAAAATAAAATTTCAAATAATGATCAAATAATTCTATAGTTAGATAACAGATTTTAATTAATCATTGGAATTTTATTAAAAATAATAATAATAACTAAATGTTTTCCTTAGTAAATAATATTCTTAATAAAAAAAAGTTTATTTCAGCTTAATATTTTTTTTACACTGTACAAAAAATAGCATTATAAAGAATAACAATTGAAAAAAATGAAATGTTTGTTTAATTTTACATTATATTATATAAATCCACATAAAAAAATTATTATATGCTTTATAATTAAATACTTTTTTATTCCCACTCAATGCCAGTTTATCCAATGCTGTCTGGGAATTTCTAGCATATTATTTGTAGGCAGATATTAATTTCTGGTGTATGAGATTTTTTGATAACTATAAATATTATTCTGTCTGTAAGCAAAACTGAAAAAACTCAAAACCTTTGGGTGTGATGATAATATCATAGTGACAACACAGATTAGATTTTTTTGTGACATCACATACTGACATTTTATGATGTTATCCATTACTATGTCAAGCATCAAAACTTTTGTGACATTACTCATTGTTATATCATAATGACATCATACACTGGTGACATTCTGGGATATCATCTATTGTTATATTGTATGCCAGACTTTTGTGATGTCACACACTAATAATGTTCTGGGATGTCATCCATTGTTATATTGTATGGCAAAATTTTTTTCACATCACTAACTGTTACATCATAATGACATACCACATTGTGATATCTTGTAATATATATTGTAATCACATGATGCTTGTGAAGACTATGACATCATCTCAATCTCAAGTTTTGCAATGTAAACAATAATCAGGATACTAGTTTGATAGATTTAAACATATATTTTAAATTATGACATCAAAATGTCCTTATTTCTTGGGCAATTTTGACTCAGCATAACCTACATTACCTGAAGAATCATGAAAAGCTGCCCTGCAAAGTTTGATCACAATAGATCAAACAGTGTTGGAGCCTATGCAGAATAGTCAGATAGGAAGAATGATGTCAATATGTCCCATGCCCTTGGATGATTTTGATCAAGAGTATCCTATGTTATTCCTAGAGTCATGGGAAGTTTGGATGTGATAAGTCAAACAGTATTTGGCATTGCAGAACAGACAGAAATAATGATGCCAATATATCCCAACCTCTGGAGAGAGATCAAATAATAAAAATAAAAAAAAACCTCTGGAGAGATTTTGATCTAGGATATTCTATGTTATGTAGGGTCATAGGAAATTGACTTGCAAAATTTGATCCTGATAAGTCAAATGGTATGGGAGCCTATGTGGAACAGATAGACATACAGACAAATATTGCAATTTATATACAGGCCATAATTAAAGAGGAGATGTTTAGAGTTTGATAGCCAAGAATCTGTTGGGCCAAACTCAGTCAATGGATTTCAAATGCTAAATAAATGAAAAATAAATGGCACCTTCAGAAAGTATAAAATTTTAGTTCTTTCTAGAACTATTTGTTCTTACAGTATATAGTTTAATTAATCCTGTTTTCTACCCAGTGGATACTAAATGGTGTCCATTATTATGAGCCACCCAACTTCTGTGGTATAGGTGGAGAATGAAGTTCAATGAACAGATCAGGATCCTACCTGAAGTGTGAAACCTGGAAATTGAATTTGGATCCCTTAGGATGGAAACACAGCATACTTCTATTATGGACATCCAATCAACAAATTTTTGCCATTGGGTTGGCAATCTGTGGTATTTTTTTTATCAAGTTTTTTAAGATCAAAAGCAAAATCAGGAAATTTGAGAATTATCCAGAATAAACAATCATATATTAGCATGTATTATAAAGATGCATACACATACAGTAAATGAAGAGTAGGAATGAATTTGGTCAAATTTGTTTGGTATTCAGTGTAAAATTCACCTTGCTGTCCACATTTAACGAACTGAATGTGTGTATAGACATCGATCAGGTTTGTTGGTGTTGTGACAATGTCTGAATACTTTAAATAATTTGATTCTGAATGAATGAATTTAATAGTGATTCCATTTTCTTTTTTGCTTTGATTAAATCATATTTCAAAAATTCACAAATTTTATTCCAGGCATGTAATTTTTTTATTTTATTTTTTATAACCGTTATGGATGGGGGTTCCAAAGGCACTCATTTTCTTGGTATAAATCAATCAGTTATAATGCACAATCATGCAAAATCTAATAAACATGATAAATTATACTAATAAAACTAACAAGTGAATTCTTAGTAAACAGAGACCAGGTTCGGGAAACAAAATAAAAATACAAAAACAAGCTTTAAAGCCGAACCAAAAACTTTTTTTTGGTTCAGCTTTAAAGCTTGTTTTTGTATTTTTATCAAGTGAATTCTACACTTCATATATACAATCAATAGTCATTTGATGAAACACTTCCAAACTTTCTTTGGTGTACCACTTAGTGAGAGAATCTTTGTGAAGGAATGCATTGGATGGCATTCTTTACTACATCTATATTAAGTGAACAAATTCATTCCCTATTTTTCATTCGCTGTATGTGTATACACTATGGTATGCACCTTAAGTGAGATATCTTGCATGCCATTTGTACTTATTACATTCTGCTGTCATCTAAAGACAATGAGAGAAAATAATAATTGCCATAATAAAAAAAATTTCATTGCAAAACAAAACATAATACAATTTGAAACATATTAATATTTTGATGAACATGTAGATTCAAATAATAATAGATTTAGCAGTTAGGACATCAGAGCATGAAGATTCCTGGTTCAATCCAATCCAAATGAGGCAACTTTTTTCTTTATATTAATTAATTAAAAATTCTACTTTAATTATTAATTAATAGATGATACCACTCTTAATTTAATTCATGATTGTATAATACATCCATGGTTTAATTATTAGTATATATGACAAAACAGTGATAACATTAGACCAAATTATTTCCAACAATATATTAAAATTTCTGTTATAATTGTGAAAGAATTAATTTGGTAGATTAAGTTCAGAAAGAAAAAGATCATAATAATATTGTCAAAAAATACAGGACAGATATCATCATAATAGGTTAATTCGGCCAAATTTTAAGAATTTTTTTGCAATCATCAAATTTTAAATCATATGATACTGATGCCATATCATCATATGATGCCATCCAAATCTTTAATAATTTTATATTTAAATATTCAATTTTGTTTTAATTCTTTTAAGCAAAATATGACTATTAATTAAATTCTATTAAAAAACTTTTTCTTGGACAATTAATTTTTTGACATTTTTGCTGTGTGAATGTGTTAATTTCTTTCAATGCCATCTAACATAAAAAGTCATCTACCTTATTTTTATCACATAAAGTACCTTCTGCTGCTGGTTCTAATCGGGTTACACATTTATTATCTTGACGACACCATAATGTTTGGCAAACATCCTGAAATATATTTATTATTATTATTTCTGGCAATAACAAATAAAAATTACTATAATGAATTAAAATTATTATTTTTCACCTCAATGCCTTCACAATATTCGGCCTCTGGACCATATTGCAGTCGACATTGATGATGACTGTTATACATGGTACCAGGAGGTACTACTGGAAAGGTGAAATCATGATCTGAAGGTTCATCATCTAAACAACTACCCCAATCACGGCTACAATTATATTATTTTAAATTTTTCATATTATAATACATTCAAATAAAATTACAATATATTAATAATTTTATAATTTGATGAATATTTAAAATTATTTAAATAATTAATTTTAAATTAATAATCAAAACAAAAACTAGTTTTGATAATTAGTGTAACTCACTCTAAAAATTTTGTGATTTCAGTTCGACTGCAATTTGACCAGACAAACGGACTAGCATCAGAATTCAAATGTGGAGACATGACATGCTGACGTTCTCCTAAAGGAGCCTGACAACCATTATGTGGTCCATCGTGACTCATTCCAAAACTGTAATAATATAAAATTAATAAAATTATGAATAAATTTTATTTTTGAAAGTAAATTCTTAAATAACTTACTTATGTCCTAATTCATGAGCAATAGTATATGCAAGTGCAAGACCTGTATCTTCATTAACATTACAACTTCGATGCGGTTGGCACATTCCAGCTACTTCAGCTAGTCCTAGTGTACTGCAAGGTTCATTTACTCTTGTACAAATATTATATCTAATAAAAATTAATTAAATAATAATTTCAATAGATTCCTTTAAATTATACTCTTCTTCGATTTATAAGCTTTCGCTTATATGAGTAATTAAAATTTGTACTCTTAATTTTGATTTTCAAAATTAAGAGGGTGCCCACCCATATTACCAAGAAACCACTAACAACGAAAAATTTAAAAGTCAATACACACCTTCATGACACAAGAGTATATTACATCAGATTAGTTTAATTATGCCATCAAATTTCATATGGAGGAACTTCATAACCCACTACAAAATAATTAAAATCATGTTGGGATCAGTTGGATAAAGAATTTGTGTTCAACAATCAGTGAACAAATGTTTTTTATTAACTTTTTGTTTTACACCTCTGTCTAATTGGAAGTTATTAAGTGACAAGGCTTTCTGACGAAACAGGTCGTCACATCTTTGGTGAAGTCAGCCATCAGATGCAGAATGGAATTCAACAAGATGGGCTCAAACTCTTGAAGATCTTTCTTGAAGAAAGTTTTGAAGATGTGGGACCTGGGAATTGAATCCAATTCAGATGACAAAACAGTGGACCGTATGAATAAAAATATTTTTTTTTATCTTTTACTTGTGAAATTTGGAGCAAATACTTTTCTTAGAATGAATAAAAATTACTTCAAAACCTTTTTTCAAAGTTTGAGTAAGTGCTTTTATTTGAAACTTTCTGCTCACATAACAAGTAAGTTGTATAAATAAAGAGACCATTTACTTCAAAATGTAAAGCAAATCCTTCTATCTTTCATCTAATTAGTAGATTTACTAGACTCATTCCTGTAGCAAAAGATTCGCAATTTTTTATTTCATAAATAGCCTATGATTGAAATTGTAGGAAAGGTGAAGAGTGTTATGTATTATAAATGTTATACTTTATCTCATACTAATGATTTTACAAATTTATTTCGATTTGAAGAAAAAATATTGAATCAATTTCTGATATCAAGAACAGACTGACCTATCGAGGAAATCCTCAGTGGGCTAATAGGGTAGATAGTAGGAATGCAACCGATACTTCGATATTTTTTAAATATCAATACTTTAGTTCATTATTTTTTTCTTCAAATACTCGATACATTTATTTTGATATTTACTGAATAGCGATACTTTTTCCTATCGAAATTGCTAAGTATTGATAGAATCAGACAAATTTAATGTTTAGTAGAGAATTTTTTTACATACAGAAAAGATTATTATTTACCCTTCAATCTTTTAATATAAGTATTAGCGAGTAATAAGGTCGAAAAGCTCGACTCCGCATTCTTATTCCATTTTAATTTAATTTTATATTTCAATCGTTTAATTTTGAAAACTATTATTACAGGAAATTCCCTAAAACGATGCAGTTTTATTTACTGGGAAAGATTTTTGCAAGAATTATAATGGCCACTTAAAACCAGAATTTATCATCATAGTTATGTTTTATAATATAATATAGTTAATAATACTAATACTCTTCATAAATATCAAATTTTCTAAGAATCAGTGCTTTGTTCCAGCAACGTGTTCTGAACTGTCCGAACATGCGCAAAGCGAAAATAACGTTCCAGCAGACCCGAGTGAAAACATTTTGCAGAATGTTCTCTGT
>WUQG02031159.1:0-11023 GCA_011317285.2 Androctonus mauritanicus
GAAAGACAAGCACTAATCAGCAGTGTGAAAAAATTAACGTTCTTTAATATCCATTAACTACAAACGTTTTCGACGGTAATTTTTTCACACTGCTGATTAGTGCTTGTCTTTCAAACTATTACATTTAATGAGTTTAAAGCAGTAAATTTTTGCATGGAGTATTCTTTTGACAAGTTATTATGCTTAGATGTTTTGTAATAAATTATTCAGAATCATTATTTATATATATATATATATTTTTTCGTGCATTATTTATATGATGATAACATTTGTATACTAATAAAATGAAAAAATAATTAATTGTATAGAAAATAGTTGTTCTAGAAAATAGTAAAATCTGTTTCTACCTCTAATTAAATGTAAATATTTAATTTTTTCAAGAGTTCAGTTTTAATAAAAAAATAATTTAAATGCTTTAGATTTTTTTTATTAAAAATGATCTATTTGAATAACTTTTAAAATATTTAATTTTGAATATTACTTTGTTTTGAAAATCAAAGTAATATTCAAAATTAAATTACATGAATACAACGAATTTAAAAGAAAAAATAAGTTATTAATATAAATTATTTTCTCTTCTAAACTCATTGTAAAATTAAATTGAACAGAATATCAAATTTTTATATAATATAGTGGAACATCATTAATTTATCACCATCAGAATGTAATCTAGCATGGTTATAGATTTTGCTGAGTTTTCTAATCATGAATTTGCAATAAAAGATTTGGAAGCATTAAAACACAATGAAAGTGATTCGTTTAGAGATCTCTCCAGAATTGTAAAATTAAGTAATGAAAAAGAAAAAGACACAAACTGATTTTTTTCCTAAATTTGTTGTTTGTGTTTTTGTATTGCTAATTTTGTATTTGTTTTTTTAAAATAGCATTTATGAATTTACATTAAAATATTTATATATAATATTTCATAATTTGCATTTTATTGTTATGAATATAATTAATGTAAAGAAAAAATTAAAAATATACATCTAAAAACAAAATTATATAAAATAAATTTGCATTTTACTAGTCCATGATAAAAATACACAGGTCAATCCTGGTTTATAAGACCTTAGTATAAAAGATCCAAATTTTTTTATGAGCAAATATACTTTTGTATCAAAATTCAAATTGTAAGCCTTTATCCCAATTTTATAAAAAAATTTATAATGAACAAATGTTTCAAAAGTTGAATAAGGTATCTCTTGTTAGAAAAGAGAAATTTAAAAGTTGCTAATATTATCATCTATTCTATTTTATGTGAGGAACTTTCATATAAAGTTTTCAAGAGAGTGGAATCCAGATTCAATTCCAGATCATCTGGGTTGGAAACATGCATTTTCACTCAGCTAATACAGCCAGTTCTGTGATGAAGCTAGTCATAAAGTGACAAATGGAGTTCACCAGCCAAGAATCAATCCCCTTTAGAAGAAATCTGGAGATATGGACTTTGAAATTGATCAAATATTCTAGATAATAAGCTAACTCTTTACCAAGAAATGATACAGTATACAAATAGCAATGTTAATTTTTCAATTATGTAATGAAATAGCATCTTTCTATGAATTTATATGATTTTATATTATTTTTTCTTTGATATGTTCATAATGAAATATTTATATTATGTATTGGTTTTTGATTAGTTTTCATAGTGAATTATTATGGATATTGTTTTCTTGCATTGAATGTAATATGAATTTGTTAAACAACATTTAGTATCAACTTTTGGATATATTTTCTTTCTTTCAGTTTTACACTTCTTTCCACTCAGAGATGAGTAAACAGCAAAGCCATTCCTGAAATAAACTACTGATTGCTCACATCATGATTGAGTCTGTCAATAAGTGCTGAAAATTGGCTGCATTAGATACATAGAAATACTTTGATTTTTCACTAGAAGACTTGGATCAAATCCTAATCCATTCTTTGGGAAATTTGAGGATTCCAGATCCAGGTCCAGGTTTTCAGTTCTCATTTTCTATAATCCTGTTAATCTCTCTATAAATATGGAGACCTGTAGTAAGGATTGAAATAGGACTATTTAGTAATCAGCAAATGTTTACTAAATTGGATAAGCTAAATGATTACTAAATGAGAATTGGATAATGGCATTAAGAAGCAGGTATTCAAGGATGGGGATTGATGGGCAGAAACAAAATTTCTTTAAAAGCATATGCAGATATAAGGCTCACAATTGAATTTGGATAATATCAAATGATTTATGACAGCATTATCTCATTCTGCATGGATGGAACTATATATATCAGTTTCAGGCAGGCAACTGTGCAAATCTCTTTACTATAACAATTAACACTAATTATTGAAGTAATTTTGTTGTCATTTATGTAATTGAATAGTATTTTAGTTTATTTCATTGAAAAATGGTGACATTTTTTGAGTTTAGGAATCATTATAATATTCTTAATGCTAATACAAAAATTTGATTTATGAGCATTTTCCAGAAATGCTTTAATCTTATGAACTGGGTTTGATTGGTACTATATTATTTATTAGTCTTCATTTCAGTTTAAGTTGAGAAATACTATATTAATAAGATATATCAGATGCATGTGCTCATTTGATCATGAACACATGCATCTAACAATGAGATAATATAATGCATTATTTTTGGTTAAAAATTTATTTCAGACATATTTGAAGAATAAATATGTGATATTCATAAAATTATCTTAAAATTCAAATATACTATATTAATTATATTAGAATAAAAACCATATTCACAATTAAGAAAAGTTATAATAGATCAGATATAATATTAATTAATTCTTTGATTATTAATGAAATATTCAGTATATCTATTTCCTGATATGCTATTAATTATTTACTTTGACCATTATTTTTGAGGTATTCCTCATAATCATTGATGATTGAGAAAAAAATTAAAACCAAAACTAATGATCAAAGAATTAATAAAAAACACTGAACAATATAAATCCAGTATAGTTAAATATAATTTGATAAAACTTTATATAACTTTGCAAACAAATAATTAATTCATATATATGTTGTAATTATTTTAATTTTATTTAATAGCTACAGACAGAGAGTCTGGATCACAAGATGATAGTACAGCAACTGGTATAATTGTTATAGCTGTTGTTTGCTGTGTGGTTGGAACTTCCTTAGTCTGGATAATTATTATATATCAAACACGAAAGCGTGCTGAGGAATATGCCCCAACCAATTCTGATGAAGCAACTTTACCAAGTGAATTAGCACCATTTGCTGCTTATCCAACTACTTGTACTGAAGAATATAAAGGATCTGCCCCACATTTGTTTTTGGATTCAAATTCAGGTAAGAAAAATTTTTGGTTTCATATTTTTAATTACTTTTCTTTGATAATGAGTTAAGTGTATAAAACTTAATTAAATCTTATTTTACATTTTAGAACATTCCAGCAAAGATAGTGGGACAGGTGATAGTGCTAAGCATAGTAATGATGAACTTCTTCCTTCTGATGGTGTAAAACATCATAGTCTTATTCTGTTAAATGACAGAACACATCTTACTCATTTAGTAAGAGGTATGATATTATTTTGAATTTTTTTTTATATTTATAACATATTACTTCTTTAAATATAATATGCATTTTATTAGAATTAGTAGGATCTTCATATTATCAGTCTCCTAATTTAAAATTTCAATATTTTGATTTTTTTAATATAATTCTTTGGTTTTATGTCATCAGTTACATTCATGCAAAATTTCAGTTATTTATATAATCTATATGTATGGAATCATATCAGTATTGTAATTCCATAGTTATGAATCTTACTTAATAATAACAGAATATTGTAAATGGTAATAGAATAACTTAATAATATACTATAATTATATCTCTATTGGGCTAGTAAATTAGAAATGAACTAAATCCATTCCTTTTTTTTGTAAAGTATTGAATGAGAAATGTTTTAAAGAATTTTTAAAACTTGATTTCAAAAATGTTGCCAATTTTTTCAATTTCAAATCAAAAACACTATTCTTTGATTCTTTGAAACATTATTCTTTTAATATGAACTTAAATTTTTCAGTAATAATAATGTCATGTAAATATGTTATTTCATAGATCTGACAATGCTGACTATAATTTTTTTTTAATTTAAATGATTTCTATAAAGATTTGAGCTTTAAAATTAAAAAAAAAATAAACTTAATTTCATGTTTATCTATTATAAATACATAAAAAATTGTGTTGGAAATACTTATGCAATGCTAGGCACTTTTGTTAGTATAATATAAAATTTTCAAAGAAATAAGGATACAAATATTTAGAGATTGAAAACAGTATTTAGGTTTTAGTACAATAAATTGTCTCATAAAATGAATTATTTCAAAAAATAGTAAAAGCTTATTTATTTTTTAAGGATGATGAGTATATATAACTTCCTAATTATGTTATTGATGCATTTATAATAATGCATGATCAGTAGTGATTAGATATAACAGTTACTGGTGCAATAATGTGAAAAAAAATTTTTTTTTCAAAATATTTCTTTTATTTGGTATTTTGATGCTGATAAGTATTATAGTTTAGTATTATATTATAATTTCTAGTATAATGTTTTATCAGTTAATTTCTATGTAATTTATTGATATTTGGTTTTGTTTATTAAAAAATTATTAGTTCTGTATTGAATTCGTTATTGTACAGATAGTTCTTGATTTATGGTGGGGGTTGAATTTCAAACATTGCCATTGTAAGTTGGAATGATCAGAAGTTGAAAATGCCCAAAATGGATTTCTCACTTCTAATGTTTATTAGAACATTGCACATTATCTTAATAAACATAAAGAACACAAAATTACAAGAATCAGACACAAAAAAGGATGTATTCTATTTCTGTGTTTCCTATCATTGGGTCAAGGACTTTAACCCATTGAATTGCATTGAAAAATTACAGAATTCAGATTTCATCACCATTGTAAGTATGAATAGTTGTAGGGCAAGGACTACCTATATTCTATTTAAACTGATTTTCATAAGCTTTTGGAAAGATAGCCTTTCTAGAATGAGATATTTTGTAAAACTTTAGAAAGTTATTGGCAATTAATTTTAATTCTTAGATTATGATTATTTTATTTACAAATATATATTATTAAATTTATGATTTTTTAATTCTAAATTTAATGAGTGTTTAGATTGCATGCTCTATGAAATTTAGAATTGCAAAATCATATACTCAAGTGTGTTTAAACAGTAAATATCTAGTTTGATTTTATAAAATTAACTTACTTTTTATTAGTTTTATTTATATAATATAGTGATCTTATTATCTTTATTAATTTATTTATGATTTAAACATAAAATTTTTTGTTTTAAATTGTGTGTTTATTTATTTGTGTTTATAAAATTGTTTATATAAACTTAGTTTCTTAAAATTCTGTTTTGTTATTTTGTAAAAATTTATTTTATAGGTTCCAGTTTAGGAAGCATATTGGGAGCTCAAAGTGATATTTCAGATGAAATTGGACAAAGTTGCCCAAGTACATATACCACCACAGGAAGTGGACAATGTAGTGCTGGAACTCCACAACAGCATACACCATTGCTTCATAGTATTCATGCTACAAGAAATTCCAAAAGAAGTAATTATCAAAATAATTCAAATGATTTGAGAAATATTCATGATAATCTAAACAAAGCACCAGTAATTCCATCAAGTGAAGTTACTCGGTGGCCAATTTACTCTCCCTGCCGATCTTTTTCAGCAGAACATCTTATAAATAAAAAAATGAAAAATCATTATTTCCTAGAATTGATTATATTGAAACACCTAAAAATTCTTCCAATGAGAAGATGAATATTCTTTGTGGAAGTGTAAATTTGGAAAGGGATTGTGGTGCATCCACTTTTCCACATAGTTCTTCACCTGTTTCAAATCACAGTTGGAGTATGGGTTCTTTGCATCCTTTAAGACCATTAACTGGTAAATTAGTTTTTATTTTTTAAAAAGTTATTATAAGTTCAGTTCATTATTTTTAATGATAAATGATTACTTTTTCAGCTGACCAAGATGAAACAAAGAATCTTTATGTTGATCTACAATCAACAGAACAGACTTCTAACAACAATTCATTGTTATCATTACCTAAAATTTCCAAAAACTCTGTTGTGTGTACAACTTTACCCAACAATACAAAACAGTTTCCCATACAGAGGGTTATTGGATTAACGTCCAACTCATCTATGCATGTAGGGATTGTATAGCATCATCCATTTCTGTATGAAAGGACTCTGTACAATTAAATAGTGTGCCATTGTTTTTATTATTATTATTATTATATTATTATTATTATTATTATTATTATTATTTTGTTAATGTACAGAAGTCTTTTCAACATGCTGCAGTCATTTGCAAAATTAAGCATGCTAGAAGACTTATCACTGACAGAGATCATGTTGTAAGATTTTACTTAGTTTGATCCATTGTAAATTATGCATAGATGTATAGATAAAATTTATTAAGATTATTACCAAAATTTATAGGAAATATTCCTATACCAAGATTTGAAGAAGCTTTTATGAATTCTATATCTGATGTCACATTTATGGTTCATGTATATTTGTTTAGTGTGAGTGAATTAGTGTGAAAGCGATAAATTTCATTGTTAAGTTTCTGCATTTTGTATATAATATTGTACAGTTAAATTCATCATTCATCAGAAAGATGTAAAAATAGGGAAACAAACATTTTGTTGTAAATTCTATTATAAAGAGATAAGCACATTTTAATCATATAAAAATTGAACTTTGCCTAATTGATAAATAGAAAACTTTTTGTTAATTATTGAAAATCATATTTATATTATAATGATTTTATTACAAAGCAGTTTCATATAATATTGAGCATTCCTAAACAAAAATTCAATATTTAACTGTTGAAAACTGATGAGACTTTATTATGTGAAGTAAGACCCATTAAATGTCTTGCTCTATATCATAATTTATTTCCATATTGCATAACAATTTTTTGAAATTGATTCTTTAAATTTTTTCCAATTCTTTAAAAAAGTATTTAAAATACTTTTTATATTTTAGTAATTTCTTCAATTAAAAGTAATAATTTTTAACAAAAATATTCTGAAAGTTAAAAATTTTGAATTGTGCCATAGTTATGGTCAAAAATAAGTTTAAAGTATTTGCCAAAAATTAAATGATTTTTATATTTTATTTTATTTTTAAATGTTTTATGTTATTACAAAAGTTAAATGATTTCATTATAAGATTTATTGTTAATAACTTTTTCATTTTTTAAATAATCTTGGAAAATATTTGCCAAGACTTTTAGTTCAAATGAATTCATTATAGAAGAGATTGAATCTGCAGCATTTTGCAATTTTCAGGTGTAATTTTCAGACGGGTATTTTGCAATTATGTTTAAATAAAAATTTTTTAAAACAGGATAAACATTGGCAGCATTATCAGTTAGGATAATCTTTTCTTATATATAAATATAATATTATAGAATAACTAAATTTGTATGTTGTTGTCTTAAAAATCATGAACTATTCAATAATTCAGTTGTGAATTTCCCTAAATTATTGGATAGTTTTGACTTAGATGTATTTAACAATGTTTTCATTATCAATATAATGAAGTAATTATAAAAATAATAAAAAATTTTCAAATATCAAATACACATATATTTATATACCATGATATATATATATATACATATATGTAGTATTTTTCTTTGCACTAAAATTTATTTATTTTTTCTTCCAAGTTCTTGTCTTGTTGAGTAGTATGAATAGTACCACAGATTTTTGTATTATATTGTGATGTATGTAAGAATTCTAATATGTATATATTGATGGTTCATTTGATCATTGTGCCATATTGAAAAGTCCAGTACGAGTGGCCATAAGAGTGTACGATGATTGTTATTTATTTGTTAAAAAATGCAGCACTTAATATTACTGTTTCTTCTATGCTTCCATTTCTTTGTTCTGTATGGAGTTGGTAATTCTTGAATTTCTAAGTAAAGAGGATCAAATTGATTTTTACATATATCGGTGCTAATTAGACAACGAAATGCTTCTGATTTCCAAAAGATATCTGACAGAATTAGAAGTACCATCTGTAAAATTTGAACCGTCCTAAAGAGGTGGTTATGGATTTAAATATGCAATGCACCCACCACCGTGCCTGCTGATTAAACGAATTTTGCCATAATTTATTTTGATTTCTCAGATAAAATTATGTACTGTATTAAAGTTTCCAACTCTGTCCAAAACGAAGGATTTTGTCCATCAATTTTAAAACGGGTTGATGTCATATTGTGTTAATGTGAATATTTGTAGGTTAAATTGAAAGTGTTAAAATCTGTTTTAAAGTAATCATATAACTTAAGTATAGAATATGAGCAGTCTGTGTTCTTTAATGAAATACAGTAATGAAGTACCTGGTGTTTAAATTATTCCTTTAATCTGTTCTTTTTTGTGGTAAACAAGTGTTGTGAATAATGTGTGTAATCATAAATGAATCTCTCCTATTTAAAAAAATGGGAATTAATAAAAGTCATCTACACAATATTCATGTATTATTTATTTTAAAACTAAATACATTCATCTTTAGTTAAATTATTTTTTGAGAGGTTTAAAAAAAGTTATAATTTGGAACCGTATATAATTTAAACTATATAACAATTATATAATTAATTAAAACTCTGTCCATAATTCTTATTTAAAAACGTTTATAAATTTTCTAATTTTCATTTAGTCAAGCATGTTATTTTTTAACCACATTTTCTAGTTTATACAAATTCCGTTACGTATGTTCCTAAAAGTAACAAAACAAAATAATACAAATTGAATTTTTTTATGTAAAAAGATTTGTTCCTCAAGAAGACAAAATTATGAACTTCAACAAGTAGCTTAAGTTAACAAGTTGAGCTATTTGTTGTATGTTCATAATTTAGCTGACTTAATAAAACAATATAATCTTAAGATGATAAAGGGTATTAGTTGATAGATATATTTCTTTACAAGCGACATGCTACTGTGACTGAATATCAATATTTTATAAAAATTGTAATTTTTTATGTTATTTCAAATAAAATTTCTTTTATTGTTACAAAATTTTATTATGCACGAAGAATATTCCAAATTTTTGATGTCGTTACTTTATTAATATTCGATTTAATAAGTTGAACTGAATAATTTTTCTCAAAGAAAAATTATATATATAGTACAGTATACTGTATTAGCTTGCTAGTTCGAATATTCTCGAGAACAATTATTGAATATTTTGAAACTGCACTAGGTTTAAACGTTTAAATGTAATATACGAGAAATAATATAAATTAAAATATAAAATTGAACTATAAAATACTAGACAAATTATTAGGAATATAAATTCCAGTAATGATGATCATTATTAGGGCCGAAATTTATGACAAGTTTCGTCTTTTATATTTATTTGAATTAGTTCGAATGCTGTTTAATTTAACAATATCCAGTTCACTTTATTATCGAACTCCTGCCATTGCTTATTAATTGTTAACAGAAAAATTATTGTTAGAATATAGCTAGAGTCTGGTATTATTGATATTGATATTTTATTGAAATAACAAATTTCAAGCGTTTTAACATGAATAATACAAAATGCTTACGTTAATAAGTTTACATAACATCTTATGTTCTTCATAAAATCAATCTTTGTGAATATGGGAGATAGAAATATATAATAAGACATTTACAATATCATACAGAATATTCAATACTATATTCTGTATGATATAAACGTAATTTGATTAATTAATAATCAGTTATATATAAATAATTTAAGATTTATTCAAATGATAATTAATCATTAGCATTATTCATTATCAATAAAAACATTTTAAAATTCTGTAATGTTTCTGTTGAAGCAAAACCCACGTTATTCTCATTTAGATTTTTAATCATAGAAAATAAAAATTCCATAGCTAAAAAAAGTATTTGTAGACAATTCAAAAATATTATAGAGAAAAATATAACATCGAAAAGTCCCTACTAACTCTTCATTATATTCAGCAAAAAGTGTTTTAAATTAGAATTTTTTTTATTTTTAATGCTTTTTTATTAATAACAAAAAATGAATATTATCACATGTGAGTAATTTTTTATTGTTAAGAAAATTTTTGTTATAGATATATGATATTATTTACTATATATATATATATAATAATAATAGTATTAAAACCTCCACTGCAATCTATAATTACAAAGATTGATCAAACGCTACCTCTGTCTATAACTTACAAACAAATGGGCATACGTATAGTCATGGATGCGTATAGCTTTCAGATTATTTAAATTAATTTCGAGGCACAGTATTTATTTAATTAATAAAAACATTAGAAAGTTTTCTTTCAATTAAAAATAATTATTTGATGCAAAAAGTTTTTAAAATTACATTTTTATATATTTTTGATAAATTGCATATTTATAAAATTTTAAAATTTGAAAGACTAATCACCGTTTCATTGATTAATTATATACGATTTTAACTTTTTTCGCCTAAAATAATCGGAGAATTTTATTTTCTAGTTTTTTAGAAATTTTTTTTAATTAGCAATATTTCCAACTGGTTTTTATTTAAAATACAGTACTTTTTTATATTTTATAGAAATTTCTGTATATTCCAAATGAAATATGTGCTGAACAAAATTATTAGAAAGTTCAATACATTCACTATTTATTTTAGTAAGGCTGATGATCGTAACAATAGTGTTTAAGCATTGATATCTCTAACAATAGACGCTTCCAGTTGGCAAGCAACTTGATGAGCTTGCTGAACAAGCGCTTACCTAGCAAACGTCATCGCTTAGGCCCGCTTTACACGCTCAGACATTTACACCGGTTTGTCTGCGCAGCGTGTGTTTGCACAGACAAACCGGAATGTTTGTCGTTGTGTGTAAATGAATCATCGACTGAAAAATCGGTCTGTGGTACGGCCTGTGCAAAGTCTGGCAAGTCTTGAATTCACACAGACAAATCCGTGCATGTTTGAACGTGT
>WUQG02031170.1:0-11023 GCA_011317285.2 Androctonus mauritanicus
ACATATTAAATAACTCTATAGATAATAAAATATAAGCACTTAGTTCTACTACAAAAAATTAAATGAAAAAAAATCTTAAGAAAGTATAATTAAGAATTAAAAAGAAATTAAAAATAACTTTAAAAATAAACATATATAATGTCATTTCATATTGTTGCACCCGCAACATTCATGAAAATTTTTAGTTGCGCTCATAACATTCATGAAAATTTTTAATTGCGCCCTTGCTTCCAAAAAGGTTGGCCACCCCTGATTTACACCATTGATTTCCATAGAAGTAAATTTTAGCTTATGCAATTTTTGATTTATATTGAAAATGTGACTATTTTCTCAGGTCAGAAAATCAAGAATTAGCTATAATTTAGTTAGAATGTTATGTATAAAAATTTTAGTGATAATATTTTATGTAGAATTTAGAGAGCTTACTAACATTTCCAAATCTAGTATATAGCTAAAAAATAATTAAAAACTGTTAATTTTTGTAATTTCCAAAACATGTTGATTTCATCTTTCAAGATATTTATAATTTTCCTATAAAAATATACTTTTTAAGCAGGTTTCATATAGAGTATTATCATGTCTTGTAAAGCTATTTTAAGATATTTTGGTATAAAATTTTTTAAAGTAAAGATAATAATACTTTTATAATATATAGCCAAATTTCAAATGTTTTTGTATTTTCTCAAGAAACAAGAACTTTGAACATTTTTTAAACTTAATAAAAATAAAGCAGTTGTATTCAAAATCAATAATACAGTGCATTTGAAAAGTAACTATACACCTATATTATTATAATATCAATACGTACATAGATGTATAGTTACTTTCAAATGCACTGTACTTATTCTGAATATTTCTTTTAGATAAATAATAAAATATTTTTTTCATATGATTATTTTAATATTTCTTGATTTTTGATAACTGATTTTTTATGTTAGCTTCTATTTCTATGTTCAAATATTAATTATTTTATCAGAGATAATATCTTTTTCATCAGAAAAAGCTACATATATAATTTCCAAAATTATCTTCAAAATAATTATTTTTCTTTATATGAATTTTAAAAGTTCTGGTCCAAAGTATTATAGATGGATCTGAATTACTGTTTTATAAAATTGTACTTTTGATGAATTGGACCTAATATTTTATATTTAATTCAATATTTAAATAATAGTTCAGGTCTCTCTATGGCAATGCATTAAAACCAATATTTCAAATGTACTATTGAATATGAGACATTATGAAATGTACAAGATTAATAAATTCTGTATTGTGCTTATAAATTTTAGAATTTGAATTAAATACATTATTGCAATAAAATGATGATAATTCAGCTTGTTTTGCCATCATATGTTTTTTAGTTTTTATGTTTTAAATATTTTATATTATGATAAAAATTTTATTATATAATATATATAGTTTGAGTTTAGAAGTGATAAATTTTGATTTCTGTCTCATAACTATGTTCTTTAAAGTACAGTAGATTCTTTATTTAAAAGAAATTATATAAATACAAAAGGTTTTCTTGTTAGGAAGAAAATTATTAACTATTAATTTATTTTTGCTATTCATTTAAATATTTTGAAAACTATGGTTCATTCTTTTCCATTTTGATATAGAATGGGATGATGAATTTCAAGGTAGGTTATTAATAGTAGGGAAATGAATATTTTAAATATGTGTGAAACATTAATTTTCTTCTATGCATTGGAAATTGAGATAAAGGGTTTTGCTGCATGAGTTTTTAATTTAGTTGTTTGTAATTTTTAATAATTGCATGATCCTTTGAAATTTTAAGATAGCATGAAAATTTAATAAAGATTAATTTTTGTCATTGATTTGCATGTAATATTAGTAATAAGTTTTTGTAATAGCAATTGGAATTAAAAATTATTATACAAGTAGCCCTCAACTTAAGTCAGTTCAATTTATGTCATTTTCTATTTTACAGTAAAGGCATACACCCTGTTTATATGATATTCATTGATTTTATTTCATTGCTAAAAATATCTTGTATGTAGATTCTGAATATAAACACTACATTGCAATCAGTTTTCCCATAATGATTCCATTTTTGAAAAAAATCTCCATTCAGATTCCATGATAAATAATAATCCTTCTTCTTGAAATTTAACATTTTACTCTCTTAATTACGAATATTCAATTCAAATAATATGAGAATTATGAAAAATTTTTATTGTTATTATACAGTTTGTGATTTGTAACTGATAAAGAATAATATGATATTAATACATAATTATTTATAGGTATAACAGTCTGACTTGTAGGTGCTCATTGTGTTTAAATACAAACTAAACTGTATACTTTAATTTGTAGATATAACAGTGCATATTAAGATTTAATAATTTTATCATTGCTTCTCTGAGAAAATTGTCTGATTTACAATACATTTTCTAGAAATATAATCTGACATAAGTATGAGGATTGCTTGTAAAAAATCTTTAATCTTGTTAGCATGTTTTATTCAAAAT
Source organism: Androctonus mauritanicus (assembly GCA_011317285.2). Classification (NCBI taxonomy): domain Eukaryota; kingdom Metazoa; phylum Arthropoda; class Arachnida; order Scorpiones; family Buthidae; genus Androctonus; species Androctonus mauritanicus. The sequence continues at coordinate 2,493 of WUQG02031170.1, forward strand.
TGATATTTTCACTTCTTATAGAAATAATTTTAATTTATAAATATTTCAAATATTATTGAAAATATTAAAATTTTATCAGTGTTCTAAATGGATTAATGAAATTTATTTATAATAGATTAAAAAAAATGAATTATTACAGATTTTAAATAAAAATTTAATAGTATGTATTTTAAACAGGATACTATTTAAAATTTCATTGTATTTTCATTGAAGATGGTTATTAAAGTAACTGAAAGTACTACAAATAAAATATTTTTATATAACCAACTGCATAAAGTGTTTCAATTTGTAATATTTTAAGTGTTTAGGATAAATGCAGTAATTGAGAAAGAAAAATATCCTGTTTTTAGATACAATAAATTAGATTTAAAATAAAATATAAATTGTATAGTTACAGTAGGTCTTTTGCTTAAATGTTTAATTTATTTCAAAAATATCTATGCAAGTTGAAAATCATTTAAATCCAATAATGCTTATGCATACATGGAGAATGCTATAACACTTCACATAATATGATCAAAGAAATATCTATTATTTTTTGAGATCTCCAAATTGATTTGACCAAATTTGTCATATTTTTTTAAATGTAAGATTTTGCTTTAAGAAATTATATTTACAATTTTGTTTTTGTCTGATCCATGATAAGCATAAGGTGATATAACATTAGCACCACAACAAAATATGTTAAAAAAATATTCAATAGCATGTAACAGGAACTTCTACAATAGTAAAAAAATTATTGCATCATTATAAGTTTGTCAGAATTTAGAAATATATGTGAATTATTGATCTGAATTATAAAATAGATAAATAGTAGGACATATTTTTTGTTTTTCTGACTGCAAAACCATTTAATTAGTTTATTTGGGTCTACTTTACAAATTGTTGCAATATTATTTAGAGCAAAAAGCTATTTGACTCGTCTGTAATTCACTAATGCATATCCACATGTGATGTATTAAGTGATGCATTAAATATTTTTGTTATTTGCATTGCTTACTATTGTTGTCTATCATCAGTTCTACAATATTTCCTTATATGATGGCTAGATAGCTGAATATGTTAATTATGATGATGCAATAATTTTTTCCAATAATGTAATAGATAGATTTATATTTTTTTTTGTGTGGAAAGTTCATTAGAAATTCTAAATTGTAATTTTTTTTAGTATAACTGTAATATTTCATATAAAACTGTGCAAACATTTGCTCAATTTCTGCATACAACTTTATTTAAATATCAATGATGTATCTTTTGATGTGGTATATGAAAATTTTATAATGGCTTAAATTTCTTTCATTTCATTATTACATCTTAAATACTATGCAATCAGAATTAGAATCAAATTAAAAATCAAAATTTCGCACTATGTATATACAACAATCTCAATAAAACAAGCACTTTTGGCAGGGAAATGTATTAACATACACAAAAAATTACAAGAAGCGCTTTCGACAAACTAATTCTAAAGAATATCATATATAATGTAAACATTAGTAACCATAGTAACAGTTAACCAATAAACTACAGATTAATAAATAACATAATGTAACGAGAAATAAACTAGTTAAAATATTAGCACAAAAACATATTACTAAGATAATAATATTATAACAAAAAAAAATTTTTTTTTTAAATCTATGAACCTTTTTTTTTTTTTTCAAATAATTAATTTGCCAAAAGCAAGCACTTTTGGCAAATTATTGATTATTTAATAATTATGCTATGGTTTCACCATCTATTAAATTAATCGTTAATTTGGTAGTTTAATTTTAAAATAGTTCATTAGGAATAAAATTTTGCTGGATTAAGAAAAATTTTAATTTTAACACAGTAGCAAATAAAACCAAAAGCCAATAAAGAAATATATAATATGATTATTATTAGCTATGGATTATTATTATTATTATTTTATTATTATTCAACTTCAGATTCATTATTGACATGATCAACTTTAAATTCATAATGATCATAATCATCAGTTAGGGCTTAAATGTAATAACTGGAATTCATTTGTTATTCCAACAACTATCCAGTAATTATTGAAAAGTGAACTGACTATTCATTGTAATATCCATATAATGACCTAAATTATTCATTATATATATATTATTGTTTACCTACTTCTTGGTTTTTTCACAGGTGCTATATATAGTTACTTTTGACTTGTAAAATGCAGAGTGATTTTTTGAGATATAAGAAAAAATTTCATCTTAAAAGCTAAAAAATATGATATATCATTCTGCAGAATTATGATCAAATATCTGATCCATAAGATAACATGATTTATAAATGGTTGTTTTTCTTATTCTCATGTGATTTATGACACAAAGATTCATGGTGACAAATAGATGATTTGGACTTCATTAAGAAAACTTCAATTGCAACAGTTAATCATAGAAGCAGCAGGAATCCAGCTACAGTTATATTAACTTTGAATGCTGAGGAGAAGCAATTGTAATAGGAATAATAATAATAAATTTTTATTTTTGTTCTGTTAATAATTTCATAGTGTATTTTCTGTTATTTAGCAATTACAATAAATTATATTATATTACAATTTAGTATATAATAAAATAAATATCTCTATTCATATGCCCTTCCATATAAATTAAAATTTTTTAATTTGTCTGGAACATAATTCCTACATAATACATTACTTCAATAAGAAATCAAGATTTGACATACAACATTTTAATATGTCATGTTTTTTAAGGACATAAATATAATATATATTGAGAACTCCCTATATTTATGTTTTATCGTGATAATGGGCAGATAGATAATGGACAAATCTAATTAATATGTCCTTTTATTCCATTGGAAAAAGTCAAAAAGCCCATTTTATGGAAAATATTTTTAATAACTTCATAAGATTTGAATAATAATTAAACTCACAATGATTTATATAAAAGTTTATTAAATAAATTAAAAGAATGTGCCCTACATGTTGAACATTGTATTTAAAAATATCCCTTACAAAAATGTATGTAAAAGTACACTTTTATAAAGAAGCAAACAATTAATAATCAGGGTTATAAATATATCTTGAATCATTTATTCTAAACTGTTATTTTAGAGAAACTAATATTAAATGAAATATTCCTATTTTTATTGATATTAAAACAAAATTATTTAGAATAATCTAAATAGGATTTTAACTGCACATGGATAAATAATTATTATAATTGACAGACATTACAAGAATTGACAATTTATAGAAAACTATTATTTCATAAATGTTGCTATCCAAACTACTTGTATTTAAAAGATATTGCAAAAAGAATTTGCTAATTATATTATAGATTTATAGATAATATAATTATATAATTACAGAATTGTAGATTTATCTATGGATATAGAAAGCTTTTAACACATAGAAAAGTAAATAGAGACTTGTACCAAGTTTCTATTTACTATTGATGTTATCCTCAATATATTGCACTAAAGTTTATAAGCATTCACAGATTTTTTTCAAGATTATTTTCCTCTTTATAAAAAATTTATTGAATCCAAACATAATACAAAAATCCTCAATGTTACATCATAGGTCCAACCCAGACGAGCAATATTATTTGAGATTGCATAAAAAAAATAGGAAAATTGAGATTGATTTTCCTATAAATGCAAAGTTAAAATAGCATAATTGGTTTCAGATCAAAAAGTTTGATCAAGAAAAACAGATATTCTTATTCTATACATACAAAAAATATGAAACTTCATAAATCAGACTGCAATTTAAGGAGAAAAGGCTTCCTCTCTTTAACTGTAGCCAAGGCATCTAGATAATTGCTAATATCCAATAACAGGAATTACAAAATCAAGTCTTTGACATTGCTTAAGTTAATCAAGTGTTGATCTTTCTGAGATAAATCTATCTTCTCTTCCAGAATCTCCTAAAAGGAAGCAACCATTCTCTTTATTCCTTACCTTATTGTTGCTACACATTGCTCAGTCAAATCAATGTTTTGAAGAATCTTCATGCTGTTTCAATGAGTCCAACCTTACAATTTTTAAATTATCTGAAAGTCATGATCTTCATATGTGAATCATTATCCGATCTGTCGGTCAAGTTAAAATTAGATTCTTCAAACATACTTTGCTAATGAATTTTAATAAAAATGTTGAATTTTATTCTGCATCTTGGGAGTAGAACACTTCAAAAATATCTTCAGAATCAACTTCCAAATCAAATTTGTTAATGTATTATTGAGGTGTTTTTATTGCCTGGATAATAAGATCAACTTTGAGTCCTGAATATCAGTGAAGAAAAAAGAAAAACCTTCTTCTAGATGCATTTCATTATTTTGTCAGCAAATTTTGTCCATGTCTGTCATAGACCACCCACATCTATGTTGAGATCTTTTTTTGTTTTATGCTGCTTTCTTATCAGAGTTAACAAAATGGCAATGCTATTTCATTTAGTTACAGGTATTCATCATGGGCTTGCATATACATATAATAAGATTGACAATGAGGTGAAAAATAGTGCATTATTTCTAAGGTTCACTGTTGTGTAAGTATCATAAACTATTTACATGCCTTCAATAGGTCACATTTATTATGCAAAGAAAAATATTGACAATTTCAAAAACTTTTTCAACTTCCTCAATCTCCTCAACCATTCTTCAGTTGATATATAAGAAATACATTTAAATATAAAAAAATGGATTACTATCAATAAGTTAGGTTCAGATCATAAAAAATTCTGAAAATATATGATCTCTTATAACTGATTCAAAATCCTCCATGAAAAAGTGCAGCACATTTCCATGTCACTCTTCATGATAAATCAATGGATACAGTTTCATTTTCCAACCAGAGGATCAAGGATTGAATGTGTTCTAGATCAGGGGTTGGCAAACTGCAACTCTTTGAGTATATGTATCTTTGAAATAAAATTGAAAATGAAAATAAAACTATCATAGTTTCATTTATAAAATTTTTAAAGAATTTTATCCACATAATAGTAATTTCATTTATTTTATGTTTCATAAAACTTCATTGCATTAAGATGCATGAAGTGTGATGTCAGGGAGGGGATGTGAATGTGGAGAAGGTATACAAATAGAGTGGAGGAAATGGTTGAGCACATAGTAGGCAGGGCAACCAAACAAAATAACTAATAAGTAAGCTTACAGGTGCCATTTACTGGGCAAGGCAATGTTGACAATGGCAAAATGTGAAAGCAAAGAATCTAGAGAAGACACACAGTTGTTTTTTGTATAATTTGTATAGTTGTGTAAATATTGAATCCATGTTGCTTTGCTGTTTCTTCAATTTAGTATTCTCTTTTGGCTGGGTGCATCTAGAAACTTCATTAATCTTTGCACCTAAGATTACTACAAGTTACAAGGTATTGTTGATAAATGTAGGTTGGCAATTATTATTATTATAAAGGCAATTATTTTAAATATATATATATATATTAGCTGTGATTCCGAATATGCCTCGCTCCAAAAATTGGTTTTTTCACTTCCTAACATCAAAACAACTCTTGAGATATCTTATTTAAATATTCCTTCTGAGGTAAAATTCATCAATTTCACAAAAATTTGATATCATCCCATTAAATTGTTAAATTTTGTATGAAATCATGGACATGTCAGTCAGCCCTTGTGCATCAGTTGATTTTTGTGCACCAAGCAATTGTTTGTATTAAAAATATATTTATGGCTCTCAAATAATTTTTAAATTGTTGTGAGGGGGAGGTTTGGCTTGTCTCAAAAGCTTGCTGATCTCTCTTCTAGATCAGCAAGCTTATGAGACAAGCCAAGCTTGCTGATCTAGAAGAGCTTATTAGATAGTTTTGTTGGAGACAAGACAATTTATATGCAAATGAATTGCAAATTATTTGCAAATTGATGACCAATTTTCAAAACTAATTTATTGATGAAATCAGAGCCGTATAATAGAATATAGAAATAATTTTATCACTGATTAATTAATTTGTCTGAGAAAATGGCATAAGAACAGAACAACATAACTCAAGATGATATAAGCTGGGGATTTTTATATACAGATAATTCCTGACTTTGAGTTAATTTGATCCTGGAGCATATGCTCATAAAGTAAGCATTTGTAAAACAGATATTTAATTTTCATTGACATAAATGTTAAAAATTATTCATATTAGATCAAATTTTATTGCTTCATTGTGAACAGTGAAATTTGAGCTTAATATCATTAATCTATTCACAATCAATGGAGCTTCAAAAGTGGGTGGGAACATTCATAATAATTCACTATATCAGTTTAAATACAGAGAAACAGAAGGAAACAGATAATCACTACTCTTTGTCTTATTGTTCATATTAGTCTACCAAGTTATTCATAGCTTAGTTTAGGCATGGTAATAGAGAGAGAAGTAATACAACTCCTCTGTTTCCAATATCATATCACCAGGTGGCACTGTCATTGTTAAGGTAGCTATTCAAGGTTGCTATTATAAATTTGATGTAAAGTTTATAAAAACTAAGTGGCTAATTAAAGATGTCACATTATAATTTTAATTTATTCCTTTTAGTAGAAAGAGTATATTATTATACTCTTTCTACTATTTGTAAATAGTTTTTTTTATACATAACATACAAAACAAAACACTGGAATATATCATTTGTTTCTAATAGAAAAGAGGGATAATCTACATAATTAAATTTCATTTATTTATAATGCCCATTTTGTTGTGGAACTTAAAAATATGTTATCAACACAAATTAGAGAATGATTTGCTTAATAAGAAATATTAATACAAGTATAGTTTATTTTTAAAGTTACATGAACAGAATTTTATATGTATGGTTTTGACACAGGTTAAACTAATATTTTAATTAATTGAATATAAATGTAATATTATATTCTACAGAACTAAAAAAATATTTTTGCTCTATTTTTTAATGAAACAATTTTTGTTAATTATACAGAAATTATTATTATTTGTTCCAAATATATTATACTATATTATTTAGATATTACAAGATATTTTATTATGTAAAAAGATAAATTTTACAATAATATCATCTGCATAATTACTAATTATATAAATATTTTGCATATTTTCAATTATATAAATCTATTTTAATTTTTGCTTAAATGTGCTTATTTTAAATATATTTATAAAATAACAGCAGTTTAAAATTTTAAGACTAATTTACAAAATGAATATCTATTTATCCAGTTAATTTTGACATTTTTCATGTGGATATTACAGTGGAGTTGCTATTCATCTTAAAATTCATACCTTTGATTTGAAAATATAATCTTGTTTGAATATAGTAGCATATTAATTTTGGTAATAGTTCAGATAGTGTTCTTCTGAACAACCAATATCATTATTTAAAGTAATTTCTTCTGTTTACAATTATATTTTCAAACATATTTTCACAGAAAGAATTATGACCTAAATAATTCTCTAATTTTTGTTCTAAAATGCAAAAAAGTTGAAAAACACTTTTTGTGGGATAATGCATAAAAATTTCCATAATCTTTCATAGCTGTTATCATAGCAACTTCCTCTTTGCTATTGTTTGTATATAAAGTAAACAAACATTTATCACAACTGTTGAATATTTTACATTTGCCTATTATGTATCCACAAATGTCAAATGTGATACATTTATTGACATCTATTAAAGTAAAACTATTGAATTTTGAGAATTTAGAAAATATTAGTTTTTCTTTTATATTTTTGTTAACATTATCTCTCTTTAATTTGCATTTGTTAATTTGCTCTGCTGATAATTCTCTTATGTAAGAAGTAAATTGAGTCAAGCTTTTGATCTGTAGCATCTTCACAATTGGCAAACTTTGAAAGAACACCTTTAACAGGAACATAAATTGTTTGCAACAGATGCAACTGCATAAAGTCAACGACTCTTGGATGATCATTTGAACTCATTCCACGAATTATTCCAAAATGTCTAACGGATCTTGATTTAATTTTGCTTTCAGAACATAGTCATAATTTTTCCCCATAAAAATTCACATAGTTGTAGTATGCTTCTTACTGTTACTCTTAATGATTGTAAAGTTTGAGTGGATACATATGTGTTGTTGGATTTTTGTAATATGTATTCAAATCTCTTTAACAACAAGTAGTTTTTATCATTTGGTCGTAATCCGCTTTCAAGTAACTTAGCATTAAAATGCATCAAAAATATCATTTATATCTTCAGTAAATATTTCAGTTCCTTCGCTTCCTTGCATCTCTGGACAAAACTGTTGCCTAAAAATCCTAATGCCTTGAGCAGTTGACCTACTAAATAGCTGTGTTACATATTTTACATGCATCTTTTGGAATAATTTTGGATGTATATGTGCCTCAGATAATTTTGGCACAACACGTTTACCTGCTGCTCCTTGAGAATCCAATTTAAACAAATTTTCATAATATTTATAATGCACATTCTGATCATTATAAATAGCCATTTTAACTTTCGATAAATTATTTCTTATACTATGCGAAATTAAAAAGCACTAAACGGCAGGTAGGTAAACCACATAAAAAACTTTTAATCACTAACGTTTTCAGC
>WUQG02031181.1:0-11022 GCA_011317285.2 Androctonus mauritanicus
ATTTTGATTTTTTTCAAAACGGCGGCTAGAAATATTTTCAAACCTTAGCATGGCCATATCAGGGACACCCACCTTATCAAAAGTTTGTGATTTCCTAAAGCTTCTACCATTCAATCGTTTTAAAATATTAAATGGCAGAATATTTTTTCGTTTTAAAAGTCTTTCGAATTATGTAGGATAATTAAGGTCCGCCTGTTTGTTTTTATTTTTAGTAATTTCTATTTTATAGGACTTATTCTTTATTAAATGGTATTCCATTCGACATTGTTCGAATCCGCCGTCATCTATTATTATTGAGATCTATGGCGAAAAAAGATTCTGGCGCTATATAATATTATGTGAAAGAATATTGTGTATGAAGTCGGGTGAGTAGAAAAACAAAAACCACGCTGTTTTAATATATTGTGACACGAAATTTATGGAATAGAGAAAAGCGGAGCGGAAGACTAGCCAGTAAAGGCCAGTCGTGTAGCCTGTTTTTTAGCCAAAGTAGCCAATATATTTGTCATTTCTAAATTTAATTCATTTTTCTATTTACAAAATACAAATTTATCTCTTTTTAAAATAAATGTCAAGATTTCATTGTGAAATATTCATTCTATAACAAGAACTTTGGCTGAAACTGTAGATAATAGTAGGTTTTCTTCCCTCTAATGTGGCTTTAGTTTCATTTTAGTTTCTTATTTGCATATTGCATATTTTATCAGAAATTTATCCAAATGAATAATAATTCTCTGGCTACGGTTAAAACTTCATTTCGTGTTTGGCTATTTTACTTATCTGTATATTTGTTAATTTATAAAAATTCTGGCAAAATTTAATTAACAATTAAACGTCTACCATCGGTTTAGACTAATTTATTCCTAAAATTCAGCAGTCTATGTAGGATATACAATGTGTAACACACGCGCACGGCCATACTCGATTTTGATTCGCATTAAATCTTATAAAAATAATTCTTTTTTCTAATTCTGTATTTTATCTAATTATTTATTTATATTTTTACGATTTTTATTTATAAAACTATTTTATTTATTTATTTAAATACACACAATCAAATATTGCAATGTTGTACTGATTGCCATACACATATTAAACAAATTCACCAATTAATACATATAACGTATATTATTCACCAACAGTTGGTCAATTATTGCCTTAAATTTCTTATAATCCGATAATATATAGTCATCCATTTGTATATTTTTAAAATTTATTACTCGATCTGAGCGAAACATTCAAACGCTTAAAGTTTACACCAAGAAAATTTGATGATCTCGTACATTTATTAGGAATTCACATATATATCTTAGAGTCATCAACATCAAAATGTACGTATGTAATAGTATAAGATTTTTACATCAAAATAAAAAATTCTGTTATTCAAAGTAATATTAATTATTGAAGTAATGCCATTATTATCATTATTAACAAACGGTAAGAATAATAATCTTTTAATTTTGGTCAATAAATTATTTAATTTCTTTAAGTGTATGGCAGAAGCGGAAGCCCACACAATACCATCATCTATTTATGGTAAAAAGATTTTATAAAAAATTATTTTCCTGATTTGGAATGTCGTTAAATAATAGAGATTTCTTGACAAGATACCTAACCTTATATTTTTGCTTTTTTACTTATATTGAAAATATGATTCTTAAAAGTAAGCTGATCATCAGATATTACTCCCAGATCACTAAATTCAGAAACTAACTGAATTTCCTCGCCATCAATCCATAATGATTTTAGAATAGATTTACCGAGAGAAAATAACACATATTTGCTTTTATTATTTAACAAAAGATTGTTTAACACGTAACCAATTATTGACTTTATTTAAATCTTGTGGTACTCTAGAATGTGAATAATCAATTACCTTCAAATCATCAGCGTATGATATCGGGTTTGAATCAGTAATGTAAAAAATAGAATTAATATAACTATTAAATAAAATCGCCCGATTACCAGCAGTGAAAGCGAAAAGATGAAAGAGGGCGTTTTTTTTTATTGAAATCTTTCCTATTTGAGAATGAAATTTAAAGTACTAGATTAAGTAAATATATAAAAATTAATTCATATAGAAATCGTTGGTTCCAAGTAAATTAAAATAGATAGTTGTGAATAACGAGTCTGATTCTTTCTCCGAGTAAAATGATATAGAATAATTACTTGGCTTTCTTTAGAGACAATATATCCAATAAACTTTATTATAGACGAAGATTAATCATTGGCATTAATTCATTTAAAAATAGCATCCGTATAGATATCAGTTCTGCCTGCAAATTCGATTCAAATGATCAACGAAAGTGGTGGTTACCATCTTCGATATTATTCAATTACGCCATCCTTCAAACTATTCAAACGTGTTCTTTAATTTCTAAAATATTTTTTCGGACTATTGAAGCATGTTCTTTATTTCCTTCTGGAATGATTTTTAATTTTACATTATAAGTACCCGAGAAAAATCTTCAAATTTTGGTCATTGGTATTTATGAATGGAATCGACCATCGATTTTCTACTCAGAATATTATTCAAAGTTCAAATACACTTTATAATATTTTAATTACGCTAATTTGAATTTTCGATCAGATTTTGTTTTCGTTTTTCAGCCGAGAGTTGAATTAATGCTTCCTATTTCGAGGTTGTTATTATATTGGATGGTGGGAACACTCGATTTAGTGACTGGTGTAAACTTTGGATCAAATCCTTCTTTTAATAGCCATAGTATGAGCGATTATCTGCTAGAAATAAGAAATTTATTTAACTTACATTCTGGATGGAAGAACTAACGGTTGAATTTATTTTTCATTCCCAGAAGAAGAACCGATGCTCTTATCATCCAACTTAATCGAGCACACCAATTCTTTAGAAATGGGTGGGTACTCTTCCTTTCCATCATTTCGCTCTTAAATTAATTCTATATAACATTCTCTACCTCTACGTAAATGTATCGACTATTGGAACGTTTTCTTAATTGTTGTAAATTCTTCTCTCTTATTACTTCATAAGTTTGGACAATATTTTTGATACCGAAAATTTTCGGTTCTTCTTCATTATTTTAATCTATTAGCACCAATAATAGTCATTAATGGTCTTATAATTATTGATGCCAACAACTTAAGTCCGAAATTCAGATATTTTAAATAAAATCGAATCTTTTGAAGATATATAAAAAAATTATAAATGTCTGAACTTCAAAAAATTCTCTCTTAATTTAAAAAAATTACTGTAATATCGAAAAATCTTTTATCTTTCAGCAAAATATTTATTGATCTGAATATTGAATGGAACAAACACATAAATTCTGGAAAATAATTAGCAGATTTAAAAGGATTACTCTGTCCCAAATCTTTCCTTCTATAGCCATAGAAGGAGAAATGACTCGCCAATGAATTCTACAAATAAAAACTTATTTTAACTTATGTTTCGAATGGAAGAAATAATTGTGACATATCAGTTGAATTTATTTTTCAATTCCACTAGAGCGATGAAATCAATTAGAGTTTTCAGTAAAAACGGCTTTCATGAAAAATCTTTTATATTTTTCAAAATATTCATTTTTGTCTCTGTCTCTTTTGCCATATTTAATTTTTTAAAAAAATTTTATAAATCCAATTTCTCTTTAATGGACTTAAATAGACCAGATGAAAAGGAAATATAGAGCCATTAATAGTTTGGTAATTTCATCTGTTCTTAGTCTCCCTATTCTCCAAGTTTTCTCGTTCCCTTTGAAGGCAATCGTTGGTTATAATCAACTTTTATCAAATAAATTAATTACAGAATTGCATTATTAGTATAGTGATTTTTTCCATTCTGCTAATTATAAATCTATAGCTTCCAAGTCCATTTTCTACAAAACTGGATTTCCGTAAACAAGAAAACCGAATTCACCAAAACATTTTGTAATTAATGAATTTCAAACTATTTATCAGCTTTTATAGCAAATATTTTTATTTCTATTAAATAAGTAAAGAGATAAATTACACGTAGATTTTGTTTACTTAAAATTTGAATTTGATTCCATCTATATAATTTTCATTATTTTCTAGAAAAAACAATTTAATACACGCCTGACCTTCAATGATTTTTCTAACGCGATTTATCAAGATAATAGCCATTCCGCTCATTTTAATCTTCCCATGACTTTCTTCGGAGAAACCTGGTTGTTCTACTTAATTTATTATGTTAATTAATGAGTTACATATACATTTCCTGATTATAATGATGTTTTGAAAATAAGTGATCAGTTTGTACGGAAGAAATAACAATATTAAGTACGTCTCGGGCACCGCTTTAATATAAAATTAAAATATATGGCTATGAAAAATTTATCGAAAAATATTCGAAACAAAAATGGAAATTTTCAAACAGAAAATATCGATATCTTGGCGTTTAATTCGATGAAGACGGAAATTTGCGCTTCGAGCCACCAAGTCGGTCCAAAGAAAAAAACACTATGATAATTCAAAACTGTTATCTTTATTTCTTAGTACGTAACTTTCTAATACTTTTTCCAATTTCTGTATCTTCAACTTATTTCTCTACATTTATTTGATTGGTTATATATATATTGGCAAATTTTTCATTTCACTCCCAGAGACTGGAATTTGATTCTGCCCACTTGATTTTAAGCGTAATCTAGCCTGGGTGAAAACATTTCCGCTTCTAAATTTCTATAAGTTTATAAAATTCAAAGCGCTTTCCAGAGAATAAAAGCCAAATTTTCTGTAACTTGTTCTTTTAGCTCTATAACTTTTTAATCCGTTCCTTTTAACTGATCCAGTATTGCTTAATAATACAAAATCTTTGATAATTTCCTTCCCGAAGTCTTATTCTAATTTAAATGTTCATCCATGTTGGTACGATTACCTCGAGTACTCGGAAAGTTCGACTACTCCGTGAAACTTTTACTTAGGCAACTGTTTTCAGTTAGAATTTGTCCATTTTAAAATTTTAACTATTTAGCGTATTTTATATCATATTCGGAATTAATACAATTTTGATAATTATCTCTTATGACGATTTCTTCTACGCCCATGGTCGGCTCATACTTGGTAATATTTAATTGAAATTTTCTCGATGATCGGATAAATCTTTAATAATATTCTTATAAATATCTCTTTTACCAAATTCTACTTTATTCTCTTTTAAACTGGCGTCTTTAACACACCCCGGTATCATTTTTTATTCATTCTTTTTACCTGTCACATAGTCGGCTGTCTGTAGAAGTTTTTCCACATTCGTTTAAAACAAACTCGTTACTATTAACATCCATCTTAAATTTCCTAGGTTTTATATTATTTTCTGGAGATTTCTTACTAATTAATCAATAAACTGCTATATTTGATAGTATTTTTTTTAGTTAAATTTCTTGGTTTTAAAAATCGCCAGCTGGTCAGTTATATTCTGATATACGCTCACTCGACCAGAGAATAGTTGTACAAAGTTATTTTAGTGAACAGAGAATAATGTACAATCTATTTTTATTTTTAAATGTTCTACACTAATAGCTTATATAATATTCTATAATGCGCAGTGAATAAAGTAAGATTTACTTTTGGTGGAATACATTCGATAAACGAATTATAAATAGCGAGCTTATTTAATATCAAATGTCATAAATTATCGCATCACCAATCAGCTTGGCAAATTTCATTCGAATCAAATATTATTTTTATTTTTAATATTTATAGGAATTATATTCCGTAATCTAATTGTGGTCCAGCCATACTAAGGCCAAGATGCTAGAATTTACAATTACATTTAAAGTAGAATTAAACATTTTGTAGATTTTTCGAATGATCTGTATTACAGATAAATTTGGTATAAAATACAGTCTATGTTACGCCAATCGTTCTTTTTTGTGTAACTGCTGATTGGCCGAACATACTGACAAACAAACCTTTCCATATATAGTGAATTATGAAAAACTGATCATAACAAATCTTTATTTTTATGTGACTAACCTTATTTTTCTAACGTAAAATTTAGTTTTACCTGATTTTAAGTTAAATTTTTAACAAACATTAGGATAAAACAAAATAAATAACTGATGACTTTAGAGATGTTTAAAAAGTCAGTATCTCGAAGGCGAAATTAATAATGTATTATTCAGAGATAGGAAAAATATTTCCGTCGACGATAAAAACATAAATAAATATAAATTAACGGTGCATTAATATATGTTAAATGCTCGGGTAGAATGGCAAAGTGTTAGATTAACAGTGTATGGGGTAGAATTAAAAATTAATGATTTGGTCCGACATTTATTTGTAAATTGGTAAAATACTACTACGATAAGTATTAATTGATCTTTATCATTTAAGCTGTACAGCTTCGATTTCGCTCGTACTGACCGCATTTCGTCCAATATATAAAGAAAAAAATACGCATTTTTTAGTCCATACTTTAATCGAATTTTATCGTTTGTTCAAAATTTAAAACACCGGTAAGACCCGCCATATTTTTCGGTGTGGTCGACCTCTCGATGGGACGAAGTTTGACAGATTCACCTTAAACTAAGTATATGACACTCGTTAAAAGTTAGAATGAATGCCTACTTTTTAAAGAAATTCAGGATTAACTCTATTATTTAAAACGTCAACAACAATCACGGATTTTAAATTAGCAATTATTACCATGTAAGTTGGCCTTTAGTTAACGAATATCCATCTTAGCCGAGGCGACTGTTCCGTTTTAGACAAGATCTGTATCAAATTTCTTTCTTAAATTAGCTTTGAAGTGAAGTGGACTTGTTTATCATTAAAAAACAGAAACAGTATTAATAAATCTAAACGTTTTAAATTATCTTTCAATTAATTTTTCTGACAGACCTTTGGGGAGAAGATAAATAAAATATTTTTTAATAGTAATTCTTCCATCAAAAATAATTAAATGCTAAAAATCAAGCTGTTTGATCTTATGTCGCTTTTCTATACTAAACAAAATGTTTTCGTCGGCTGTTGTATTAAAGAATTATGGAAAAGACTCTTTAGCCCGCTAAATAACTTACTTGTTTATAATAATTTGCCTAGCCTCGAACACGATTATTTTCCTTTCGGAAATAATAATGGCGTAGCTTTTAAAATCGTTTAAATTTCATTTATTCGATTTAAATATTTTTACCCGCGTATATCTATCTGGACGATTAAACAATTAAAAATATTCGGTAAAAACTGAAACTTTTCAAAATTAAATTTGATCAATTTATAGAAATAGTATATATACAAATCTATGCGCTGATGATTGGAAAGTTGGCTGGTCCATAAAATTATTCTGGAAGAGGGAGAACAAAATCAAATTTTAAGACGCAATTTTTAAAGATATTCCTTAAACTTATTTTGACTTGGGCTCAAATTGAAGTTTAAATTTCCGATGGATTCCAGAAATAGATTTCCAATCTCGACTGGCCAGAAAGAGGGGAAGACGTATTTTGGTTGGTAATGAAATTCTGTGATAAATTGATGAAAATTTTAAAGAAAACTTCTCGAATAACTCTTACCTTTACCAGCTACTTAACCGCTAATTTTCTTATTTTTTACGCTTTAGCCAATAATTAACTTTTGTAATAGACTTTATATTTTAAACCTAAATTTCGTTATTTTTGATTTAAAAGCATTCATTTTTTTAAACTTTATTAATTAAATATTTTTAAGAAAGATTTTTAATTTTATTTACTCTTAAAAATTCTTCTCGGCAAATAAAATTATTTTTGAAAATTAATTTTAATAATTTGTTATTTTTTCGGAAATATGTTTAAATCTTATTTTATTTTTTAAATTAAATATTACTAAATATCAGTTTGATCGGAACGAAAGATAAGATTAACTGAAAGATAATCTGTCCTTTTTTCTTGCCCCTAATTTTAATGGACGATAATTTGACAAAAATCAATTAAAATAATATCTAATACATGGGAGGAAAAATTTCTTAGCCACCAAATAAATATTCGAATTTATTTATAAATTAAAATTTTAATAAAAAAATCCAAATCCCTCAACTTTATTACGGCGCATTCAATTGGTTAAATGTAAAATGAATAAATAATTTATATTGTTTTATTATTTAAAAGTTTTCGCGTGATTTTTAAAAGACGTATATTGAATATAAATCATCATTTGGTTATTATAAACATATACAGTTGGTTGCCAAATCAGATTAAATTGCTCCATAGTTTTGGCAAGAATGGCTTGGACATTGTCTTACGTTTTTGTTTATCCATCCTTCAAAACCAATTGAATAAATACAAAACAAAAACTTTATTTACTCTACCATAAATAATTATTCTACATTCGGAAAAAATATTTTAATTTTTTAATGTATGTATTATATTTATGTATAGGAAAAACAGAATAAAAATAAAAATGTTTTGATAATATTAATTATTTACCGCTCAAATAAATGACTCTTGTTTTTTGTTTCGTCTATAGTTATTTTTAAAAAATGATGAAGATAAACGAGAACTTTGTAAACATATTTATCCAATTTATTAGCTGGCCTCTTCTATCGAAGAATATGGATCTTCTAGTTGAGCCATATTTTGTTGTTGCTGCCCAACTCAATCAATGGTAGACTTTAAGATATAAAAAGACTCGAGAGAGTACAACTTAAAGTTCTATGAGTTTTTTAACGGTTGGATCAAATTAGACGACTTTTTCCAACATCTTTTAGGCTTGTGCATTATAATTTTAATTTTTCTTTAATATAACTAAGAGCGTCTTCTATTATATCAATTAAAATAAGGTTATAGTTTCAGACACGCCGGTTTGAGATGGAAAAAAATCTTATTAATTTAACTGACTATCAAAACATAAGATAAAGCTAAAAATTAATTGTCGAACAAACATTTTGTTTTTTATTTCTGCAGTTTTTCTGCCGGTTAGAGTAAATAAAACAAGAAACCGATTAAGAAAACAATCCGATATTTGCAGGAATTCTAAGATTGCATTCTGACAAAAGATCAGCCCATAAAAAGCGGGAAAAGCTTTTCATTCGGACGACCCTGTCCTATCGAATCAGCTCGGCATTCTGTGAAGGTTCTTTGATATTTTTCTTCCTCTTCTACACATCGACTCGCCAGACCTTGTTACTATGACGACGGAGAAAACACCAACCAGGAAAGTGAAATCCGAGTATAAGAATTTCATCAAAGCTATTTTATGTATAAGTTTGCCAATATTCATTATATAAAGTCGGTAATTGTGAAGAAGATTGTTTGTTACTGTACCGACCAAAATAACCGACAATTAACGCAAGAAGAGAATATAAAAACTTTCATAAAACACTGGAAAGCTTCTCCTTTTTCTCCATCACCATGGCAACCTAAGATACGTGCCTGACAAGGTCTCTTCCTCCCCTTTCTCTTTTGATTTTTTTTCTTTCATTTTTTCGATTCCCTAATTTTCTTCTTTCATCAACAACATTATTTGGTGCGAAACACGTCATCATCTCATCTTCACTTCAGAATTAATTACGAAGAACTTATAATTAAAGTTTTCGTCCGTCAAAACTTTGTTTCCATCTAAAATTTTTTTTCTTCTTTATTATCTTACAAATTGAATTTTTGCCTTCAACCAACAATATTCTTCTACTTTATACTCCTGGTAATATTTAATAAATAAGAAATATGGTCATTAATCTATCAAAGACTATCGAAATATATAAATAATTACCTTTAAATTTGAAGACAGATTTTTCTAATTTAGTGAGGCACAATACTATTTGCATTAATATTTTTTGTGTATGTATATTTATTTAAAACTTGGTGTAAAAACGCTAAGTAAATGGTGCTTTTTCAACGGTAATCAAGATTTTTCTAGCTAGGCTTGTTTGAAAAGAGATATTTTTGTTATTCTGTTGTTATTAATCGAACCAACGATTAAATCCAATTCAATCAAAATGTTTTTACTTTTCTATTACTTTAGTAAATATAAGAGAAAAAGGAATTAAAGAAAGATCAGCTAGCATGTTCGATCAGCATTCATTTTAGAATAACGTTTGATGGAAAGTAGATGGAATCTGTCGTGAATTATGCAACAAAGTTGTGATCGATGTGCTTGAGGTTTCCGCCATTGCCGCTAGGTCATGGCCTTCTGTCGGCTTTTTCTCATTACTGATTACTGAGTGAAGAGCTGAGGAATGTTTGCACTTGGGAGATTTGTTAGATGCAGTAGAGAATCTCGGCTTCCAAACTATAAGTACTGCATGTTTTTGAAGTTAACTTGGCCAGCCGAGGAAAACCAGTATGGACAGAAATGCATTTCTCTTAACCGAATCGCATTAACAAAGAAAAATTACCTACTTTTGGGCCTACCATATATTTTTAACGATTTTACCTAAAAGTAAAATTCAACAGATATTTAAAATATATAATATTAAGAAAATGATCAAATGGCAAAATTAAATTAACTTTAATAAGGTTCAAGTTTCTTAACGAAAACAATTTAGATAATTTTAGTCGAATATGCAAATGTATGTTTAATTTTAATTATTCATTGTTTGGGCGCCTTCGTTAAATATTGAAGAATATCGCGCTATTGCCGATTGTCCTTATGGCACTCAGACAAGCAGTGAAGTGTTGTTTACAGGCGTCGAATATGTGCCCAAAAGAAAATTAGTTTGTTGTTCGAGTTAGAATTGCTGCGTAAAAACGGGGTTCGGGTGTTTATAGCTTAGCCAATGGTTTTCTTTTTATAAATAAAATATTATGTAGGGAAAATATTTAAAATAAGAAGATAGAAATAAAAAAGTCATACAAAAATAATTTTAAATTCATCACTTGGCACATTCACTTTATCCGATAATTTATAAACGAGTTTAAACAGCAACTATTGGTAGAATAAATAAAATAATAAAGAAAAATGGTAAAAGCAGATTTCGTCTTCATTCACTTTCGTCTTTCCTTCTCTGCAATAAGACAGTGCATGCGCATAATAGCGAGACAAATCGAACTCCTCCAGACATAACAAGTCGATCGAAAACACCGTTCACTTTGTAATTCCACCGAAAATCTTCTTCCGCCC
>WUQG02031192.1:0-11022 GCA_011317285.2 Androctonus mauritanicus
TGGGACCCCATACGAATACCAGGCCGTCCAGTGGGCTTGCCCGTCTCGAACTATTCTTTCGGAACCATGAGTCGGGTTCGGGAAAAATTTTGTAATATAATCCCAGAAAATAATATATAGATCATTATAAGTTAATTTTATTAAATCCTGCAGAATATCAAAAAGATTGCTCCGTGACCTTTGGCCCAATCAGCTCTCAAGTATCAAAACTATATTAAAATCTGATAGTTTAGCAAAAACAAAAAAGACATTAACGAAAAGATTAAGGCACAATTATTTGTGTCAATAAAAATGGCTTTAACCTCGTAAACTGGATTTTCCGATTCAATAAATTTAATCTTTCAGTTTTTCGTTTTAAAAGTTTCAAGGATAATTTGCAAGCAGTTAATCCATCATTTTAGCGTTCACGATGCAAGATTTTGACATGGTTTCGGTTTGTGTATCAAATTTGAATGAACTCTGACAGCTTGTTTCGCATTCAAATAACTTTGTATTTCAAGTGTTTAGTTATTATTAACTCAAAGATAATTCTGCATTGTTATTTATTCTCATTATGAGTATTATATCAATAAATAAATATATTAAATGTAAATTTGCATTTAGTTGATATTTTTAACACGAATTTTAGTTCATGCAATTTGTAAATACTTCAGGTTTACACCAGCGCACACTAACATTCGTAATAATCCGAATTAGGTTCATTAAGAAGGAAAGGAAACACATTTAATAGATGAGTCGATGGGGGCGCTTGCAGGATACGGAGATGGAGACGAAGTAGATGATCTGCGGATCATCATCCGTTTCATTCGCATTTACCGTATTTATTTTCAAGAGAATATAAATTATTAGATTACTGACGAGCTGGTTTTATGTAGCATACATTCTGCCTCTCATAGGATCGTAAGATGATGTAGTTTCTAAATGTCTCTTTGGAGAAGGTATCATCGATTATTGAGGAAGCACTTAATCGCTTATTTTAGAAGGAATACCGAAGATTATTACGAATGTTCGGGTGAGTTGATATGTTTATACTGTTTATTAATACTTCATAATTAACGATAATCGATATTGCCTAGCGATTGATATGTTAAAGCTTAACTGCACACTAATAATATAGCACAGATTCGATTAGATGTATGCATCACCTCAGTGATTCTCAACCGGTGTTCCGCGAAAATTTCCTTTATATATGTTTCTGCTTTAAGTCTTCCTCCTAAATTTTTTCATAATCAAAATCAATATCGCGACTTCGAAAAAGTTGAGAATAACTGCATTACATAAATATTTTGGTTAATGATAAATGTTTACGTAACTATTGTTGATGTTTACATATCTTATCATCAATGTTTTCTGATGATAAATATAGCTAAATGCTAGTGAAGTTTAAAATACTTCGAAAGCTTCGGATGTACTGAAACCAGAAAAACATTATTTAATAAAAATTGATTCTAACTGGCCTTGAATAAATGTGGAAGAAGGTTATGCCTTTTCTTTGGTAAATTGGATTATTGTTTTGGTGATCAATAGATCTAGATTTGTATTTTTCCATTAATTTATACATTTATTAACAAGTGATATGATTGTTTAATGATTAAAGATATGTAATTTATGTAAATCTCTAGGTATGTAAGACTAGCAAATCTCAACTTTAGATTTTAACAGTGGCATATGGTGACATTTGCCAATAGGGAAGCTGTGTTTCCATAAAAATTATAAGCAAATACTAAAAATGACAAAAATAAACAGTTTATTTATTTTATTCAAAGCAAACAAGACGGCTCGTATCTCGAAAAACTCGTAAGTTGATACCACTGTATTTATATTTTAGAAAATACAAGGGAAGCAGCGCTTCCACAGTTTCCATGGACTGCACACCACTGGGGTTTAATATAGTACAGTATATACATTGAATGATGTTTAATAGGCTGAATATTTGTGTTCAATCCTTGCTTCATGTGGAATCATTTTAAATTTTAATTCCATCAGAATCAATAAAAGCAGAAAACAGTAACACACAATGCACAATCTTATTATTCTGTTGATGTAGAAAGTATGATATATATTAGGAGTGGCCAAGCTTCATTTGTCTATGAACCATATAGGAGAATCTCAAATACTTGAGAAACACTATCAATTTCTCTATGGATCAATGAAATCCACATCAATTTTTTTGGGTAATCTTAACAATAATTTCAAAAACTGTTTATCATATATTTCACATGCATTTATTCTGTATAGGTGCATGTTACTTTTTACAATAAATGAATAAATTACAAATATATTATTTTTTAAAATTAAGTGGATATTTGCATCATATTAACTATTGACTTTCATGATATGGCTCCACGTTGAAGGTATCAAAGAGCCGCACATGGCTTGTGAGCCACAATATGGTCACCATTGATATATATTATCTAATAAATAAATCATATTTGGCAGCCTCAAAAGCTTTCATGATTTTAATCATAAGCTTGAATAAATTATTTGGTTTAAGATTATATCCAAAAATTTTTTTGAAGAAGGAAAGAAATGTTCAAAATCATAACATTTCCTGTCCCTTCTATAGTCATGTATGAAAGCAGAATTGCTGAATAATTGAAAAGAAATTTAAAACCATAATAGTTTTGAAAAGGTGCATTTTATTGTTAGCATCTGTGCATTTTTATTGTTTAAACTTTATTTTTAATAAACTTGAGTAGGAATTTGATTTGCATTAACTTCTTAAATATAATTAAAAAATATGTATATTTTAGATTGCTTTTGGCCATATTGTAATAGGAACAAAATATATTTAAACTTCTGAATGTTTTTTCAATGTAATTTTTTATTGGGGAATTGAGTTGGTCAGATGATACAAAATTGATTCTATGCAAATTTTTCAGCTTTCCATCCAGAGAATTCTGGATCAAATCTGGCTCCCGTCCTTTGGAAATTTTATATGAACAGTTCTGGTCTGGCTTGTCACTCTCTATCTTCTATTCTGACTGATCTCTTCATGGATGTAGTTGATCATCTTAATTAGTCGATTGCTAAGTGGCCTAGGATGGTCTTACTAGTTAGCAATCACTGATTTAGAAGTGGAGTTTAAAAAAAATAGGAGATTGAAAATTTATTTTATTTAATATATAATTGTTCCATTAAATATTAGCAATTATATATAAAATATATCCTGAATTTGTTTTATCAAAATATTCTAAATATTTAACGTGCAAGTGGTCCTTGACTTAGACTACTTTTACTTATGATGGTAATTAATCAATAAATTTTTGTGATTGGTCAATACAATTCATATGCATACGAGTTCACGTGAAATGGTCTTATATGTCGAAAGCTTTTTATATTTGGTTCTTGTATTTTTTTTATTGTTTGTTATAATAAAATATAATAAACATTGGCAATGAACAATCTATAAATTTTAGATATTTCTAACTTATTCATTAAGATTTGAATTAAATATTGTCATAAATCCATGAAACCTGTATTCATTTCTATATATATGTTCATTAAACTTATAATATTTTAATAGTTTGATTTCAGGTTATAAAAATTTATTATTAATAATAATAAATTTTGTTTAAAAAATAAAGCAGCTTTATTTATTTTAATATAGCAAAAGTTATGAATGCCCATTTTATTTTTGTATTGTTTAATATACAAGAAAAATTTAAATAAAAAGTAATTATTGAAAGAAAACATAGTTTATTTTATAGTTTTTAAAATCTATTTTAATTTATTACATACACTTAAAGCTATATCTATATAACACAAACTACAGATTGTGTGTGTGTGTGTGTGTGTCCTTTGTCATTTAAAATCTAAAAAATATATTCAAGATTATGATATAGAATATTGTTCAGCATCAGTATGGGGCATGTCCTTATGTCATCTTTTTTTTATAGGAGTCCAATTTTTCTTTTGTTTTATGATATTAAATATTACTCGAAGGCGATAAAGCGTTAAAGTAAGAGGCAAAAGTTGTCTTGCTTGCATTACTTTTTTAGAATCTTTTCCAACATCAAATTGTGCATGCCTTTACTTACTATTTTTCGTCGGCTGTTTCATTTTAAAGATAGTTTTATGCTTATTTTATAAATAAATAAAACTTATTCTTATGACTCATTACAATCATGACGGGATACATCAAACAAAAATTATGTATAAGAGAGTATCTATTAACTTTGTTGTACTATTTCAAACACTTTTTAACTCCCTCTTTCCTCTTTGTCATTTTTTTTTTTGCCACATTGGACTCTTTGACCATGATGTGACAAATTTGAAGACTTTCTCCCCTTCTGTTTAAAATTTTTTTCTCTGATTTTATATAAAAATAAAAAAAATACATAAAATAGTAAAAAATAGAAATTATGCTGGTACTTTCTTACACATATTTTTAAATTTATAAATAAACTTTCAAAAAGTGGATGTCTTAGAAACAGATACAGATATGCCTTACATTTTCTAACAAAAGTGTAATGTAACATATTTGAAAATAATCCTAATTTTTCGAAAAATTAAACATAAACATTTTATATTTTATAAAAAAACTCTCAGAAAAAATTTTTTAATGATATAGATTTTTAAATTTTTTGTCATTTTAATAGTGTAATCTAATTTCTATGACTCCCTTCCCCTATATCATTTATTGACAAATTTACATAACTCTTCCTAACAGCTTGATGTAGTTTATGAATGCTTAGACTGATCATTTCCTTCTCATGTCAAAAATAAAGCAGGGAAAAATTCAACCGGAAATATAGTTTTAACATTTTTATTTTCTTATTTGAGTGTTTACTGATTACCAGATTTATTATTTTATTAATTAAATAAAACAATAACACATTTCTTAAAATTAATTGTAATACCTAAAACCATTCTATATCCAGATGGAACAGAAATATCTGAAAAGTAAAACAGTGTTGGCAAGTGTTGGTGTTGACTTCACTGATTGGACCGATTTGACATAAGTTTTAAATCTGGATTTCGAACAATATACTAATTGTAACTGATTTTGCACATAAATTTTAAAAAATAAAAGACTTCCATCTTAAAATGGGATGGATTTTAAAATCTGGGATTTTTTTTTGGATTATTTACTGAATACGAAACAATTACTAAAACTGGAACTATCTTAGAAAGCCGCACCATCCATAAAGGCAATATGGGTTGCACACCATGTTATCAAGGGCCTAAATGCACCGAGAAGTTTTGAAATTTTACAAATTTTGAAATAAAAACTGTTAAAAATTATTAATATAAAAAAATATTTGGGATATAGAATGGGATTGCGTAGATTACAAAGCTCAGAAAAAATGGTATCAAATGATGGAGTCGAGGTATGCAAAATATTCCTAATTAACTAGGGATCAAAGGTCAAAGATTAATGAGATATAGAGGCTGAAAGTTTCACAGTGCATATGGTTTGATACTGTGCTTTGCTTCGCTACAGTGTGGAGTGTGACGCATCCCATTCCCACGCATATCTCATTAATCTTTGATCTTTGACCCCTAGTTTATTAGGGATATTTTGTGTGTTTCGAATCCCTCTATTGATTGATACCATATTTTTCCGGGCTTTACAATGTATGCAATCTTACCAAAAAATTATTTATATAATAGGTAGATCTTTTTATACGTGGTGGCAGCATTATCTGAAAAACAAATAAAATACTATACAGTAAATTGACGAATTATAAGCCAGGATAATAATCCGCCATTCTTGTAGATTAATATTGACTGGCTGCATTTCCATTCTCTCTGTTGAAGTAAAATTTTTTCGTTTGCACATCTTAGTGTTGATCATATTTTTTTAAAAATCACTATTTCGATAATGTTTTTTTGTAGATTTAAAATAAAAAATTTCTGTAATAATTGTTAGCAGATATATAGGAAATCAAGACCAGAAAATAACACAAATTTTCTTAATTTTCTTTTCCAAAAGATCTTAAGGGGAAAATTATATAAAGAAGAATATTTTGCAACTAAATACATTAATTACTTAGATAATTTATAAAATTGTGCATTCAAATAGGAATTTATGTGATATCATTCATGATTAAATATGTGATTATTTCTGTTTAATGACAGAATTAAAAAAATGTAGTAAGAATAAAGAATCATTGTATTATATATACAATGGGATACATATTATTGCAAAATTTGAATTTTTAATTTAATTCTACTTTTGATGCAAAATTGTAATAATAAATCAACTTTTTGAAAAGTCTGTCTTTGGCTTCTATTTATTGTTATAGCAAATGACAAAGTTATTGGAAATTGGTTGACATTTCATTTTAAATTGAAGTTTACTTTGTGATGAAAAGACTACATCAAATTTAGGAAATAAATATTGTGATATTTGTGACTCTCTGTTGTTATTGTACAATCTATTGTGTGAATGCCGAGAGTCTTTTAATTATTAACCTTGTCCTGTTACACAGGACAAGGTTAATAATTAAAAGACTCTCGGCCTGAGAAACCCATAAAATTTGGGCATTATGACTTACAGCTACTCTGATTTATGATGATAAGATTTGAAATTAAATCTAGTTGCAAATCAAGGAATATCTGAATAATTATTCTTTCTTTATTAATTCCTTTCACTCTAATATATGTGAACAATCTTGTTAACAATGCTAAATAATAAAATATAAAAATAAAAATTGTAAAATGTATATGTAAAATTTATATAGAAAATATAAAAGCTGTTATTATGCTGTTGTATCGTTCATAAACATGTACTGACGAGGGACTGCTACAGAGTCGCAAAGATGTTTTACAATAATAAAATGTTGTTACTTGCTTAAAGTGCTGGTATGAACTATGGTGTCGTTTAATAGCAAGTAGTTTTTTTCTGTTTTTAATATTAAAACAATAAAATGTATTAAAACTGTGATTTGCTTTCATATTTAGTAGGAATTTGCATAATTCAAAGATTTATTTATAAGATTAATATTACCAATAACATATGAACAGAATTTTATATCCCACTTGCTTAGAGATTTAAAATTTTACTTTCAGGTTTTATAACTTTTATTGAATTTCTTTCGTTACTTTCACAAAAAATAATTCTTTGATATAGATTAAGAAAAAATTTAATTAGTTCTACTTCTATGAAATTCTGTATTGTATTATATTAAAAAATTGATTTTCTCATATTTTTTTGTTGTATAAAAGGTACGATAATAATTTTTATAATCAAAACTTTTTTATAGTTATCTGATAAGTTGTCAGAAATTTATCAAATGACTAATTATTTATAACAAATAAATATATAAATATACCTGTTTACCAGCTGAGTATTTTTATTTTAGAGATGGAAAATATCCTGAAATTTAATGAGGAATATATCTGAATATAACAGAATTCAATTTGTCTAAGTATATTCTTCATGAAATTTAAATTATTTGTGAATATATTAATTCACATTATATTTAAAATTGTATTATTTAGCTTAATTATTTATAATTTAAAATATAAAAGCATAATAAAATATTCTAAAACTTGTTTTTGGAAATGCAAAAAGATATCTTTAAAAGATATTTTTTTGGAACTTCAATGTTTTAAGAACATTGAAGTTCCAAAGAATATGTCCCTGTCAAAGACTCTTCCCAACATTGCATTAGGAATATGGAAGGAAGCAAATTGTCATGCTTTCTTTTTTTTTTTTTTATTATTACAGATAGTTCTTGGTTTATAAGTTCTTCCTTAATGAATTCCTAGATTTATCAGTTTTATTTTGAATATGAGGCATCAAAACATCAAAAATGTGAACATTAATTGCAAAAAATATATGCTAAACATTCATAAATAACCATTAAACAATGTATGTAGTAATACGTACAGTATGATTGAGTTTGCAGCAGAAATTAGGTCATCCGCTATGAAATCAGAAAATTAAAAATAGCAGACCACAAAGTGAAAGTAGGGGAACCACTGTTTTACTAACACATATGTTATGCAAATAATTTCCATTCCTGAATTGTACTTAAGACAGTAGTTAATCTGTATAAAAGTTCATATACTTCTTTGCCAATGATAATAATGAATAAAAATTCTTTTAATATTTATATGACATGAATAATTTATTTATTATTATAATTTGATTGATTTTAAAGGACATTTTTTCATTTCTTTAGATAAATAAATCATTGTTAACTCAAAAACTATTGAAATTTTCCATCTCTGCTTAATTTTATTATAGTCAAATTTTATTATTGAGAATAGAACTTTTGTTTTTAACATTATGTGTATAGGAAATTAATTTTTGATTTGAGTACACTCCAAAAACGAATTAACGTGTAAGTACAAGCAGATCTTAACTAACCATAATTCTTCATTTACATAAGGGATTACACAATCCAAATAACCCTAAACTCCCCTAGTGCAGTGTTTCTCAACCAGTGGTCCGTGGACCATTGATGGTCCGCAGAAAAATTTTAGTGGTCTGTGAACGTCTTTATATTTATTACGTAGTTTTACAACCTTTAAATGCATTATTAATCATTTTTTGAATGGCAATAATAATGTATGCAACTGAGAAAACCATGCACTTGGTTATCGTACAAAGTCGATGACAATGTATGAATCTAAAAAAAATTAGGTCTAAGGTTTCTCCAGAAACTATTGCTTGGGATGACTTTTGAAAACTTTTCTCTCCTCTCCCTCTACTGAAGCATCATGTGCACGATCTTTACTAAAAAATATACAGTCATTTTATAATACTGTCTGAACTTTTTAGGTAATTAGTCCACGAATTACTAAAAAAAAACCTTCACTTTCTTCAATTTGGTATGCAACTTTTTGTATGGTTTGCAATACAAGCTTAAAATTTTTATTGGTCCGCAATGTCAGTTTTGTTGGGAAACACTGCCCTAGTGATTAATTTTTGTATTAACTGCCAAATTAATAATTATTAATTAATTTAACCTACAGCACCACCATCTAAAAATGTTCAAATTAATTAATAATTATTAATTCCGCAGTTAATACAAAAATTAATCACTAGGGGAGTTTCGGCTAGTTCAGTGTTATCAAGTAAATCTTGTAATTAACAAGAACTACTTCTATTTATTATATATTTAAGATTAAATAAATAATTTAAATTTTTTTTGTTTAAAGTGCTTTACGTTTATATAAGAAGAATAAAAAATTATTTCATCTTTTATTCAAATTTTTATCATCAATATTTCTATCTTAATGTGTAACTTGTTAGTAATGAAAATCAATAAGTTTTCTTAAAATAAATTTATTTAATAAATTAATCCATAAATTCTATTTAAATTTTGTTTTCTTATTTAATTGTTCCATTTATATTCATTTAAATATTCAATTATTACTCGCACAATATTCTAGTAGCAGTACGAAAGAAGAATATGCATTATTGCTAAACATTTTTATTATAATTAATTTAATTACAGTACATGAATTTTTTTCTTAAGACATCAAATAATTCGATTAAATACATTTCTGGAAACCTTCAAAAACAGTATATTTGAATAAGATAAAACTGTTTTGTGCCATAAGTAAATAACAAAAACAGCTCGAAGATTAAAATAGAAAGTTAAGGTCTGATTCAATTTGGCAAAATTAGATCACATTGACCTTAATTCTATATAAGTTGATAAATATAAAAATTAGTGCCAAGTTCTATTTGTATCTGATAGGAATTTTTTCCAAATGATATAAATATTTAGATATAGAAAAAGAATTGTTAACTGATTTTTTAAATAAAAAAATAAATATTGAAAAATTTAATTTTTTAATTAATATTTAATTTATTTTATACTTAAGTTACATTTTAATTTATATATTAATTCCAATTGCATAAATGACAGTTGATATGGTTTGCACTTGCACTTCCTGTAAGCTCTTTAACAAAAAGGAAGAATGAAGAGAAACTTCTTTGGTCTGTGTTTCGACTGAGGCAGACTATGTGGATAGCCAGAAACATTTTTGAATATATGATTTATCTTACTTATTTGGCTTATTGTTTATTCAACATTTACAGTAAGAAGTATTGCATTATAACCGAGAATATTTTAAATGTCGTTTAATCTGCTTTATTGATCTTTCTTCAAATGTTATTGTTTACCGTTATTTTTTTTTCTTAAATTAATTTCTTTATCGTGTCTTATTTCTATAGATTATCATTCTGTACAATCATTAAATATTTAAATTAAAAAATCTTTTTTAGAATATTTGATATTAAATTTGTAAGTATCATAAGAGAATTTATTAAATACTATAAAGTTTGTGTCGTCATAATTCTTTCAATTTTTATTTTACTTATATAAAAAAATTTTATCATAATGAACAAAAGATTGAATTTGTTACACAAATCATGAAATTTCAGTTTATTGGTAATCTAAAATGAAATATAAATGATTCAAAAATATTTTAGTCGATAAATTTGTTCAAGTTTGTGTTAAAATCTTAAAAATTTAATATTTTTTAAGTATTGGATTTATAAAGATTATGTTTAGGATGGATATATGAAATTAATTTTTTACTATGATAAAACTCTTTTATTATTTCTATATAAAAGCAAATTGTTCGTCATTAATAATGTACGAAAGCTATTTATTTGCTAGATTACTATATAATATTTTTGGCTATTTATGGCAAGTCTTTTTCAATATGTACTGATAAAAATTTGAACATGTTTGAATTTATATTATTTCTTTACAAAATAATAGTACCAAATCATCATAAAATTGATCATTAAAATATTTTTTTATGACAGAATATGGAATTATAGTACATTTAATTCTGTTTTTACGTGATAGATACATTCCTGAAGACTGTGTAGAAAAAATGTATTGTATCTATGGCGAAACAGAAGATTGGTTCCAAAAATAATACAAATAAATCATATGAAAAATCATGTTAGAATCTCATTATTTTTACATGCTTGCACTTTCTGTTTCATAAAGATTGCATGTATATATAAAGTAAATTATTATATCGCTCAACTTACTAGGAATTTTACTGCTCTATACGGCAATATTACAGATTAGTTCTCTA
>WUQG02031203.1:0-30342 GCA_011317285.2 Androctonus mauritanicus
GACTATAGGTGGGAGACAGGACACAGGAAATGCCCTGTTACGTGAGGAAGGGATTTGTAACTACAGTCAAGTTGTCAAAAAAAGTTTGGGTAAGGAGAAGGATGGGGAGACCTGAAAAGTCGTTGTCAACTCGAATTTCATTGTCAAATTCCATGTCTGTTCTCTCTCTCTTTCTTTCTAGCGTGTTTGCTGATGGTTCTTGCGATAGATATAAACTTAAATCTTTTCTTTTTTTAGTGAACACCGGTTAAACCCCCCCGGTAAATCGGGAGTCGACTGTATATATAGCCTATAGTATAAATACTTCTTTAGAAACTCAACATCACGAAAAATTTTCTTCTATTGATGTGGATGACTTCTAAGAAGTCATCCACATCAATAGAATGAAAAGCATCAATAAAAATCAAAACAGGAAAATTAAAATAATTTTTTCTTTTAATTTCCTTTTGTATTTTATGCAAATAAAAATTATTCAACCAGGAAAATTATGCAAGAAATATGATATGTTGAGATAAACATATCCGCATTTATACGATATATTAAAAACATACATATATACAGTATATATATATATACTGTATATATGTATGTTACAGTATATAATATATATATGTGTGTGTGTGTGTGTGTGTGTGTGTGTGCAGCATATATACTGTATATGTATTATATGTCTTTTTATGTGTGTCTTAAACATTTGCAAAAATATAAAACTAATTTTTTCATCATAAAAATACTTTAAATAATTATCTAAATATTTACAGATTGACCTCAAAATAAAAATTTCTAAGAAAAGTCTTTGAACTATTAGAATTCCAATATTGATATGATTATTTGTCAATTTTTATCAATTTATAAAACATTAAAAGCAGCATCGTTATAAGGGCGAGATAAGTGGGACATTCTCCCCAAGGACAAAGAAGACAAAGGCGCAAAACAAATCTTACAATTTCGCAAAAGTTTTTTTTTTCTGTGGCGTAAAAATGTTTCCCCGTTTTTGGGGATAAAAATATATTTGCCTCGTTTTTGGGAAGTACAAAACGTATTTGCACAGGTCTACCTAGTTACGGTACTGAATTTAAAAGAACTGTTTGCAATAAGAAAACAGTTGAATGTGGCAACTGTATGGGAGGACGATAATTTTATATTGATAATTTTCTAGGAAAATTAAAAAAAAATGGTATTATTGGAATTCTAACCTAAATTATCCAGATTGAATACAGAAGTGATTTCAATTGAATTAATATTAAATTCTGCTTATTAATAAAATTTATCAGTCGAGTTAAATAAAAAAAACGGGTTAAATTATTAAAAGTTAACTTTTAAAGTACATAAAATTTTAAGTTAATTTTAATATTCAAATTAAATTTAGAGAAACTTGCCGAGACGTTATTGATTCTTCTATCCATTATTTTCAATTAGAAACGAAATTTTTGAAAGAAAGAGAATCGTGTTCTTCGGAATGACTCTTGTTTCTGAAATTATTATCCAAGGTGATTAT
The DNA here is from genome assembly GCA_011317285.2 of Androctonus mauritanicus. Lineage (NCBI taxonomy): Eukaryota > Metazoa > Arthropoda > Arachnida > Scorpiones > Buthidae > Androctonus > Androctonus mauritanicus. The sequence continues at coordinate 1,499 of WUQG02031203.1, forward strand.
TATTAATAATTGATAGTTATTACATTAAATTTAATTGTTTAATATAATATCTTATGTTTATTTAAATCTACAAAGAATACTTAAGACTTGTTTGATAAATAAAATTAGATGAAATTGATTTTTAAGCTTTTTCTTTGCATATAATAAACAATCCTAAACATTTATAATGCATTGAAATTGTTAGGGGAGACCGGGCTAAGATGAAGAATTTGGTATAATTCGGAAATTGTTCATTGATGATGATGGTCCATGCATCACATGCTGTAAGCTGCTGTGCTACCCAGTAAGTACCAGGTGAAAGAAAGAGGTGGAAGATGACAGTTGATTTCTACAGCATCACAAATGTTTCTGTTCAGTTTTATATAAATTTCATTTGATTAAGATACAGTTTTAACATAAACATAATCATGTATTTAAAAGTTATGCAGTAGGCTACTATATGTCCATTTAGTTTCTATTATTGATAGCAAGGTCACTTTGCGACGTTTAGTTTCCCCTATAAAAGAAGAATTCATAAAAGTGGCCAACCGGGACAAGATGGCAGAGGTAAGATAATGACGAATACGTTACCCCATATGCGCTTATCTAACTCTAATAAAATTGACTCTGATTTTTTCCTTGCATCATAATATATTACAAAATACCACATAGGAAACAAAACAAAGAAAGAAAAGGATATTTAACCAGGAAACAAGATTGATTGAGAAGTCTTATCAATGCAGAAATTCTTATTATGAACACGTAATGTATCCCAATGTAAAAAATGCACGAAGATTGCTCCAACTATGAAGAATGCAGTGTATTTATTTGTGATTCCTGCTAAAGACAACAGGTTGGTCAACCGCAGCCTGGGAGTAAGATGAATTTTCGAGACATATCTGAATATATCTTTTTCTCTCCATAAGTATTTGACATATGGAATAGCATTATATTCGACTATCTTGAAAGTACAAAATAATAAAGTTTCCTTTCAATCTATGAAATGGTTTGGCCAGTAATTAGGTAAATATCTTAAGATTGTCATCTTATCCCGGTCTCCCCTAATATATATTATTAAAGTAACCTAATCGAAATGCTAATAAATCTATAAAAATGAAGTCAATTCTTTATCAATTAAATATATTTTATTGATAAAAACATTGATATTACTTCAATTAAATTTTATGTTTTCAAATTACCATAATTATAATACATTATGCTTTTTTGGATAATTTCTTTCTTTATTTAATTTTATATGCCTTTTCTGGTAAGTTTCTAAGCTATAATTTTGTAAATAGTAGTTTAGTTTCTGTGGAGATCCAGAATTCGGATCGGATACAAGATGTCACTCCCCCACTCATCGAAAATTACGAAAGGAATTTAAACGGAATGACACCTTAAAAGGAAAACAAACGATAAAAATATCATACTACCCGGCCCGGAGAACCTTATCTCCACAACATAAAGAAATAATAATAAACGATGGAAAATATATGATCAAGCAGAGAGTTGCGTTACATGCAGGTGTCTCAAAAGACAAATCAAAAAAGGGAAAACACAAGACGTCATCTTTCTGCGGGAAAAAAAGGTGAAAGAAAAGGTCAGTAAGTTTTATCTGGGACAGGTATAGACTAACACAAGTAAGTCACTCTGCTCTGACTTGTAAGTTGAACATATTTAATACGTTCAGCTTAATGATTCAATCAAATCCTAATTACATGTTATATTATTGGCTTTACGGCGTTAAGCTACTTGTTCACATAATTTTGAAAAGTTTCTACCAAATTTTATTAATTTTTCTTTTATATTTATCATTTTTCAATTGGTTTTTGTTAATTTTTTAATAGATAATCAATGACTTTTTGCAAAAAAATCAGACGAGGATTTGACTTCGTTCTTTTGACTTACTAGTTAGCAGATATTTTCGTCTAAACTTGCGCTCATATTGTTACGAATTAGTCAGGTACTTCAATCAATAGCTAGAATAAAAGCAACAAAAAAATCATTTCTTATTGCTTTTATCCCTTCTTCTCCTTCTCCAACTCTTCGACTGTATTTTCTCTTCTTTTTTCTCCCTTATATGCTTTTCACATTGACTGAACCTCTAAGAAGGACTTTGTTCTAATCTACAAAAATTATTCCTAGTCAATTCCTATTCCAGTAAAGCTAACTATATTCTAGAAATTCACTTACACTAATTGCATATGGTATCATTTTTATTTCTTTTTCGTACTTCCCTTTTCTCCTCTATTTTTTTTTTTTTTTTTTTTCTTTCAAGAGGTAAATATTTCGTTTATAATTCAAATTATTTCCGTGTTATGAATAAGAAAAATCGTTTAAATATAAAATTTCTCAGTCCATACTTATCTCTAGTTGCTACAGTACTGATAATCAAATAATAAAATTTTAGTTTAACATTTAAATTTAGAATATAAATACCGAATTGTATATATATATATATATATAATATTCAAGCAATAAAATGGCTTTTTTTTTTTTTAAACTCTTCTATACTTAATACTTTATAAAATATTTTGACAAACATAGACTTACTACTTCGTTATTGTCTGAAAATCAAATTCTAATGTTTGTTGCTGAGATTATTTTCTAGTAATCACAGAATTGTTGGAACCTGTTTAATGATGTGTGCAATTTCGACCCAATCAAAGTGAATTATATATGCTGCAGAGTTGTTATAATAATACAGGTATCAAGTAAACGTTTAAAATTATTAAACTAATGCCGTATATGTTTTAAAAACTATCATTTTTATATAGCTTAGAGTTTAAAAAAATACTTTTTTTATCTTTAAAGAATAACATTTTATTATCTACGCTGACTTTCAGAAATTTTTTTTTTTTTGTTATTTTTGCGGTTCAATTTTTATCCTTTCTGGTTTTGTTTGCACTTATGTGAAAGCAAATTAACTGTTACTTTATTTGATGTGTCAACGAACAAATATTTTATTGCATTGCATTCCATTCATAAATGAAAAATAGTTTTTTTTTTTTTTTAATTAAATAAAACGAAAATAAAATAAAATAATAATCTTATTTGTAATATAAATGCAAGATAATTAATTATGAATTATGTGCATTTATTTAACAAAACGATTTAGCTAAACATAATATAAAAATCGATATCGTGTTAAATACATCATTCTGCTAACAAAAAAACTTGATAGAATCTTATGTGAAGTGGATAATTTCATTTTCTATAACAAAAATGTTGTTTAAAGCATAATATAGTATATATATATAGCAAAAGAGAATATATAATTTTTTATGCTTAATTTGTATTATTGTATATAATTATTAAAATATCGAATGAAGGTTTATTTTATAGAATGAGTGTGTTCTAGTTTTGCATGTAAACAAACAGAAAAATGTCAGTAAAACTTTTAGCAGTTTTTAATAAAAATGATTATATGTAGCCTACATATAATCATTTATGTAGGCTACATATAATCACAGATAGGCATATGCTTCACAGATAGGCATATAGGCCTACATAATGTAGGCCTATATGCCTATCTTATATTACATATATGTTTCAAACATTTAACATGTTTGAAACATAAGAAAAAATCGTTTAAATATAAAATTTCTCAGTCCATACTTATCTCTAGTTGCTTCAGTACTGATAATCAAATAATAAAATTTTAGTTTAACATTTAAATTTAAAAAATTTAAATGTTGTCCATTAGCTTTAAACGGGATTCCGTGGGAATTTCAAAATTTAATAGTAACTTTTCTTCGATTTTTTATTAAATTATTATTAATATTCATAATAGGCTAAAGGACACTGCCGATGATTTATTTTAAAATGTTCAACGTCAACTTACATATATCACTTTTAAGTTTAATTAGCGAAAGAACTTGGCCTTATCGACTCCATAGAATTATTTTGCAAATATTTTCATCAGGCAAAAAATTTCCTCTTTTGCCTGATGAAAATAATGGCAAAATAAGAACTTGCTCGTATTCGTGATGAACAATATCCCGCAACACAATCTTAAATATTTTTATTTTATTTTTTAAATGAAAAAAAATGATGTACATACAAACATATATAAGCTCACAAATGTAAACATATAAAAACTCTAATCTGTATTTTATAAGATACATAGTGAATCGGAGCAAGATAGTAATCGGGGAAGCAATGGCGTACCAAGGGGGCGGAGAGGGCCGATCACCCTGAGCCTCTGATCAAGAGGCCTCCAAGAACCTTAAGTTTTAACTATATGTGTCTATATGTAAGAATACAAAAAAGGGACTTTGTATTCTGGGAGGATGATTACGTATAAATGTTTCGTGTTTACGGTTAAAAGTTTATGTTATGACATTTTGCATGGTGATCATTCCAATTAGGGGGGCCCCAGGGAAACTTCCGCCCCGGGCTTCGACAGCTGTAGGTCCACCACTGGGGAGAAGTACTTTATTTTTCTCTAGTTCGTTAGAATTTAAACAGATGGCGATAGAAAGTAATTTATTATAACTTCTTATAAGCCCGCCAAAAATATAGAAGGTAGCTATTATCAGCTTATCAATTACTCGCATTGGAAATCGAAAAATTCCCATAAGTGTTGAAATTTTCATCAAAAATTATGGTCATTTTTTGAAGTATTATTATTATTAACCGTAATAATATCGGCATAATAAAAATTAATATATTTAATGTGTAGTGGATACTTTTTAAAGAATACTTTGCTTTCGATGTCGTTCTAATTTAGCCATTTTAAATCGCGTGATTAAAAGTTGCATCTCACCCTGATCGACGGGAAAGATGGCAACTTTTGCTTCAAGATTAGATGTCGAATTTAAATTTTTGTATTTATAGTTTGTTTTCATTAGTTAAATGATAAGAACATATATTAGGATCCAAGCAAAGGTGTAAAAAAGTTTAAAACTTGCAGCATAACATATAAACAGAGGAGCATGAATTGTTTCAATGCTTCACAGATATATGGTAGATCTATACGTATCTTACAGGACATTAGAAAGAAGATTATAGAAAAATGACGATGAAGAATATGGCATAGGCTCACACAGTAAATAATTCATTATATGTTTGATGTGAATTCTATATGAAGGTTTTAGAAAAAAAATGTTAAATCCATTTTCTATTAAATGTCTTGAGACAGCTTATTTTATATGGACAACTCCTACATCTTTCTTAATTAAAAGAGATTACTCTATATTAATTCTTGACTTTCATGATATGGAGCCACACTAAAGGTACCAAAGAGTCGCATGTGGCTCATCAATCGCAACTTGGCCACAGTGGGTACATACGATACCTAAATATCTGATTTTATTTAATTCTTCTAATTTTGTAGAATTTAATAATTTATTTTATTAAAATATATATATTATAGTGAACAAGAAGTTTATTGGATGAGTAAAGAGTTCATTTTTGCTATTCATTAAAGTGAATATCATCAAAAGAACAGTGGCATCTTACCCCCAATATTCGGGATAAGATGACTAATTGTAACTTTTTTTTTTTTAAATTATAAATAATGACCCGATTGTTATTTTAAAGTCTTTGATTGATTCATATATGCAAAACCCTTGTAAGTTTAAGTACAAAAAATATGAAACTATTCAAATTTAATGCAAGTTTTAAGGTCAGAAAAAAAAAATTGATCAACTTTCTCCGATTCACGATATAAATTAGTAAGAAAAGATACGATAAAATTTGAAATTCTTAATACGTTTTGAGAACACTAGACATATATACAAAATGATTATATTAAACCATTTTTATATATAAAAAAATAGCTAAAAGTATCAAAAAAAAAAAATATAGTGAAACATTGCCTAAAGTCAGATGACAGATCCGTTTAGCGAAATAAACAAAAAACTACCGTATAGCAATATTTACATACAGTAGATAAGCCAAACAATTTTATTTAAATAGGCTTTGGGAGCAATTCTGATGATACGCATCAGTTAACCCCAACAATTTAAATTTGCAATAAATTTCTATTGAGAAAAGTTATCTTAAATTTAAATAGTTAAAGAAAATTAAATGTAAATTTAAATTGTTCATATTTAAATTTAAATGAAAATTTAAATCTTGAACTAATTGAAGTGTAAATTCTAAATTGTTGAGGTAAACTAATACATACCACCAGAATTAGCTACTATAGCTATATATATATTATAATGTTCTATTGATCGAAACTTGTTGTGTTTAAAACATAAATTTCATTCAAAAATCAATAAAAACAATTTATCAAAAATTTAACATTGAAAACTAACAATGTAATATTATCAAGTTATGTAAGAAAAATTGTTAGTTATGTAGAAAGTTTCTTTAAAAGATAATTTTTATAAAAAAAATTAATAGGATATTAAATACGCGAATAAAATTTTTAAATATCATCAAAACAATAGAGAATTTGTATATTGCATTTAATAAAAAGTTGAATAAATATTTTTTAATTTTAAAAAATTCGATCGAAAAATAAATAAAAATATTATTAAATTTATTGAGATACGTTCAAATATTCCTTTTTTTTTTTTTTTTTATCTTATTTGACTTAAAATATTGCGTGTAATTTATTCAAATATTATGAATAAAAATATTTTTATCGATATAACAAAATTTGTTAAATTCATAAAATTAATAATTAATACAATATGGATTGTGCGAAAGATAATTAGTGCATAAAAGACATGGCTACAGATAATTATGCAAGTAGGATTAACATGAGAGAGTATACGAATGTAGTCCTTAAAGTCTTCAGAAACATTAAATACCGTACGAATGTAATTATGAAAAACTTCGTCATTTCCATAAATTTTTTTCGGTCTCTCGATGGCACAATGTCGTTAATAATCAATAAGTTTTAGATGAAGAAATTATGAATGGTAAGTATCGACGAGAGAATATAATGTCAGGTTGGCTACAACTTGTCATTCATCAAAGACATTCTGATAAATGGTGCTAGAGCAGAAATGCGATAATTTCCTGATACCGCTGGATAATTTCTGGTTATTATAACCTATTAAATATCCAGCATATTTATTATAGACAGGTTATGCAAAAGAGTACTTTTAGTTTCACCCTTGTTTGATAATTGATGATTTAAATTAACCTAACTTTATTTATAATAATGTTGTTGTATTATTATACAGTAATAATAATTAATAAGATTATTACGATAAGAGTAAAATTATACTAATTAATTATAATATTGATATATAGATATCAAACGAGTCATTTTTTTTTTTTTTTTTTTTTGCTTTCATCATTTATGCTGGAAGATAAATTAAAAAAAAAAAAAAGTTTTTAATAATGTGAAAAACATTAAAATTTAATTATTATATATTTTTTAATTGGATTAAATATGTTTAAATTTAAAAATACGGTTAAAAAAACCGATTAGAAAAACCCGATTAGAAAAAATATATATTAAAAAAATTATTAGAAAGTTTATTAAAAAGTAAAAAGGATTTTCAGATCATATTTTCTGGAAGATAAATTTTTTTTTTTCTATGTACAAATCATCACCATTTCAATTTCTATAAAGATTTACAAATGACAAGAATGCATTCTTCCTACTTTCGTGTGTTAATCACGCCACCAGTCATAAGTAGGATATTGAAAATCCTGAAAAAAAAATAAATAAATATATTATTTAACTATTAAATAAATTTTTTTTCCCTAGTAAATATTAATAAATATAAATAAATAAATAAAATTATTTTTAATGTTTTTTTTTTAAAGTTGATAAAACTTAAAATTCTTAAAATAATTCTTAAATAAGTTATGTTGATTCTTACCCAGGGGTGTGAATGCAATTGTGGTGATGTTTCTATTTTCCTATCGTTTAAATCTTGAACTGGACGAGAATTTTTTGTAATAAATTTTTCGGGTTTTTCGTCTTTAGATGTACTTCTCAACTTGCGCAATTTCACTAGCTGAAAAAATATATATACTATACAATATACATGTTTGTATGTTTATATTAAATTATTTTTGAAATAATTAAAACGTTTAGTTTATTATTTATTTTGTTAATTTAAAGAAAATAACCGCGTGAAAGGTAATCTATTAAATAATATAAAAGCATTCATCAAGTTTAATTAGAGATGAAATTAATCGCTAAAAATTTCTAAATATTGATTTAGAAGAGCAAAAAAAAAAAAAAAAACCTGTTTGCCTTTACTGATTGGTAATTATTGCAAAGATGATTTATCATGTAATCATTCACCTGGTTTTCGCTGATGCTGTTGGAATGGCGAAAGACGATCCATGTTATTGCTTCGTGACAAGGAGGATAAGGTAAAGAGCCAAAATATTTTATAAAAGAAAATGGATTTCGAGGAAATAAATCTTTGATGCGCAGAGGAGAAGATAAATTAGTTTTTTGGCCAGCGTATTTAATGTCACCTAAACTATTAAATATAGGATTCAGTTTTTCATTATCGTCTTTTTTTATCTAAAAAAAAAAATAAAGGGGGGAATCATTTTTCGGATTAATACTGCATGGTGCTTCCATCTGATAGTCGACTATTGAACTAATTTACTTACTTGAAACAAAATACTTAGAGCTAATCCAGCATCCGGTTCGTTTGTAGGCATGTCATATTTAGTATTGAGATGCAATAAAAGTATCTAAACAAATAGTATAAACGTATTAAATATAAAGTTAGAATACAGTAATATGTCTTGATAGCAGTCTTATTACCTCTAGAGGAAAGTGCTTGCTATCTACCGAATGTTGCGATCCTTTGAAACTGCTATTGCTCCAATAGAATTCGATTCTTAGCAATCTATACTTCTGTCCTTTCTTTGTTTTAATATATACTTCTTCGCTTTTGGGTATATTAATTTTTACTATAAAAAAAATAACAGAATTAGAACTGAAAATATCTCATATATATAATATATATATTTTTTTTTTTTTTTTTTTTTACTGTATAAACATCATACCTGTACGTCCAGTATTTTTCATAGTTAAATCTTTCAAAGGTTTTTTATAATTATGAAAGCTGATTCTTATTAAAGATTTATTCACTCGGATGACTTCCGTATCGATATTAATGGGTGATTGCTTTTCTCCTCGACAATCTTTGTACATGCATGACCACAAAGCCGGATCTAAGATAAACATATTTTAAATATATTATATATGTATAATTTTATAATAAGGTATTTTGTTAAAAAAAAAACATGATTTTTAAGTTTATATATCTCGAGAGATTCGAAAGATATAGAAGCAATCGTTGAACTGTAATAATTAATTCAAATATTTTTATTATGAGATTGTTAAGCTTGGGAAAAAAAAAACAAATATTAAACAATTTAAAAAAAAAAATGATAAAATATATTTTAAAACTTACCTTCGTCGCCATCATACTCCCATGGATCAGCTATAATATGACAAAAAAAAATAAAAAAATAAATAAAAATAAGGATTTCCATAATAAATACTTGAACAGCCATTTGTTATGCTTTTAATAAATCTATTATTCTGAATAAAGATTAAGAAGAAAATTCAAACAAAACGTATTTTTATCGATATTTTTATTGTTAGAAATCATTTTAAAAACTTTCTCAATTTTGAGGGAATAAGATAGATCCCCTTGGAAGAAAATTTTTCCGATTTTGACAGCCTAGTTTATCACAGAAGAAACATAGACTTAGCCCTACTAAATTTTCTCTTATTTCTCTTTTTCTTCTTCTTTTTTTTTAAGAAAAAACTCAGAACTAAAGGAAATTGCTGATGGCAAACTTGTCAGCATCAAAATCGGTTCAAGTTGTCATATTCGATCTTTGTTGAAATGAAGACGTTTCAACTTTCATACAAAATTTCTAGATGACAAATGTTTAGTACGAAATGAGTTTTTCTGAAATAGAAGCAAAAACGGAAAAAGTTGCACTCGGAAATTAAACTCTTGGATATTTTTATTCCATTGGAAATTAAATAACATTTTTCTTATATTTAGTATTCCTTCAATTTTTTTCCCAATTCGTTCTTAATGTGTACAACAGATGGCGATATGCTACCGTATGCAGACTCCACACAATTACATGTACTGCATAAAGAACAGAGAGGAAGAAGGAAACAGAAAGATCGTTTTATTTCTTCTTCGTAATTAATATTAAGTAATGGTTATCATGTTAGGAATACTAAGAAATAAAAATTTTTTCAAACTCACATTTTGGTGGTGGTGGCGGCGGTGATTCAGTTGTGGTAGTACCTACAAAATGCAGAAATATTGTTTTGTCGAATATACAATTTTTATCAACGATGTGTATGAATTTAATTTAATTAATTAAAATACTTACTATCTTTCCACCATTCTTTCGGATCGTATTCTAAAAATTAAATTAAAAAAAAAATGTCATTAAAATTAAAAAAGAATATTTAAAAATTACTTTTTTAAATAATTAATATTAAAATAAACTTACCAAGAATGTAATCATCATAAGGCTTCCAAGATTTTTCTTCTATTAATAAAGAAAGAAAATAATAAATAAATTTTAATTTTAAAAAATTTTTCTTTTATTATTTACAAAATCGTACCAAAAAAATTTACAAAATCGTACCAACAATTATTATTTGCAAAATCGTACAAAAATTATTATTTGCAAAATCGTACAAAAATTATTATTTGCAAAATCGTACAAAAATTATTATTTGCAAAATCGCACCAAAAATTATTATTTGCAAAATCGTACCAAAAATTATTATTTGCAAAATCGTACCAAAAATTATTATTTACAAAATCGTACCAAAAAATTTCTCTTATTTCTCAATAAGAGAAATTTTTATTATTATTTTTTATGTATATAATGTAGATAAAATTTTTAATGGCGAATTGCAGTTATCTCAATAATTTAATCATTCTCCGCGATAATTTTAATAAATTTAATCGACTTACGATATAAAAATTGATGTAAACGTTGGTAAAACAAAAAATTATTAGAGTATACATATTATTTATGTGTTTTTTACACACGAGAGTTTCTAACTTCCCGATTATTTTACGATGAAGGTAAATTTACCTCGGGCAATGATCTTGACATATCCTTACCCTTCATATCAATCAAGTTTTTTAAAATAAAAATAAATAAATAAAATTGACTGGTTTTCCTCTTCTGACAATTACGAATAAATATAATATATATAAGCGGGCGTTGTCGATATTTTTAATTTTAAAATTAACCTACATCTTAAATCTAACACACATCCAGATTTTTCCTATATTCAAAATATATCATTAAAATTAATAATTGAGAAACACGAAAATAAATTATTTTTTAAAATTTCTCCAATTCAAATTCACTTACCATCTTTATGATCTTTATGAATATCGCTTATCGACTCTTAGTTTGAAAGAAACATGAAAAATGAGAGAAAGACATTAGCAAAAATAGATTTATTAATTTAGATAAAAATATGATAACTCAATATATAAATGCTTTGGAAAACAAAGAGAAACGGCTGTAAATGGTCAACCATTCTTTAACATCAGTACTTTTAAAAATGATCAGTTAAACGGGTTAGAAAATCCACTAAAGAAAACAATTGTTTTTGGTCGAAGATTATAAGAAGTTTTTTTTTTGTGTGTGTGTTTTCGGATGTTAAAGGATGACTATTTATTGCCGCTCGTTTATTTATAGGCTATCTCCAGATAAGCATCACACCGGATCTTCATTAAGAATTAAGTTTGCGTGATACTAGAAATGGATCGTTTTTCAAGCGAGTAATTTCATCAAGCAGAATTCAGTCTAAAGCGAAAAATGCGATTAATGAATATGCAAGTCAAATGGACGCGTGTTTATTCTTTATTAAATTGAAAGAACTTGAAAACTCCAAGGTACTGTGGATGTAATTAAATTATTGGCCGTGGAAAACAGAAAATAAAAATAAAAAAAAAAGCTTTTCGAGTGAATTGAGATATTATTTCTAGAAATAAATTAAAAAAAAAAAACAAATTCTTTTCAAGTATTTAAACATAAATTATAAAGAAGTTTAAGGATTAAATTAAATAAAGTTAATAAAGGATTTTAGATTTATCGCATCCCATGCGTAAATCTAATATTTTTTTTATATATATTTATTAACCATTATATAATTTGTAAGCTTATTATATAAATATAAAAAGCCCTATTTGTATTTTTTTTTATTTTGAGTAACGACACATATATATTTAAAAATGTACTTACTAGGAAAAGCCTTCCAGACGTGTGGATCGGCTAGAAATGAATGTAGATATTTATTATATTTTGCAACATAAGGGTATATATATATATTCTCATAAAAAAAAGGTTATTTTATAAATGATTAAAGTGTATCTGATGAACTAGATCTAATGTAAAAAAAGTGTCCGCATTCTTGACACGTAATCAGTTAAGTTAGATATGTCAACAAAAAAAAAAAAAAACTATACTGGTCACGGCAAGTTCGACATTTAAAGATTGAATACAATCGTTTAATATAGATTATAAAGTCATACAGTGTTAAACTAGTTTTTAAACGAAAAAACAAAAAAAACGATAAAATAGTGTTGAATATAGAAAACTGTTTTAGTATAAAATAGTTTAAAATTTTTAAGCTTTAAAATAGCAATTTTACAAAAACCTAAAACATTTTTAAAAGAAAATATATATATAAAAAAATCATTATATGTTAAAAAAAAATAACAACAACAGAAAAGAGAGAGAGAGATTATGAAAAAATAGAAGTTAAAAAGAATCATTTATCATTTCAATTTTTATTTGGTTATAATTTAGCAAGAAAAAATTATAAAAAAAAAACTTCATTTTGGTAAAAAAGAGAAAAAAAATTCTGATGAAATATGAACTTTATTTCAAAATTTTGGTCACGAAAAAAAAATAAATAAAAAATAATTTTGAATTTTATTCGTTTATTCTCGATAATTTTATCGAATTCTCTCTCTTTCTCTGAAATTTTTCAGCTCTTCTAAAGAAGTGAAACATCTTTGTTAAGATTCAAAACTAGTAGTATATTGATCTATTTACTTATGTCATTGAACTTGGTGATGTTTTGCTAGACAAAAGCGATTTGCTAGAACATTTCGAATATTAGTACTCCATTCGTGTAAAAAAAAAAAACAGACAAAAATGGGTAAAATGATTTATATATAGCACATTCTATAATTACAGTTCGCTACATTATTTATTATCGATAGATGAGCTGAAAATATCTAGGAAAATAATTTGATAGATATTAATCAACAATTCGAGTATATATATAATATAACTGGAATTTCTGATTAGAATTTATATATAATATAAATAATATATATATAAATATATATAACTTATAGATATATATATATATATAGACTACTGTAAATTTACTGACAGAATTCTTCGCTCGAGTCTAAATGATTCATTTTTCGATCTATAAAATACTTTTAAATTATTATTTTATTATTAAATAAAGAAGTGAACGTAATTATTTAGTCATTAAGTATTTTTTGAAATAAAATAAAAGTTGTATTTCTTGTATATTTTTTATTTTTTTTTCTTTTAGAAGATACTTTACAGGACAGATTTAATTGAAGAAAATAAATCGGCGATCAATTTTAGATTTTATCGTGGAAAAGCCATTTAGCTAGTAGAAATGACACTTACCAGAACCAAATTTATCGTACGTACTCCAGTGATCTTTCTCTTCTGAAAGAAAGAAAGAAAAAGAAAAAAAAGAATATCATCACCGTCGTTCTCTACTCAATAATACAACTGTAAAATTTATCCCTCAGCTACAAATCAGATCTATTAAAAATTTATTTTTTGGCATGGATATTTTCGATAAATTCTTTATGATATCCATAAAAAAATTTTTATTTTTTTTATAAATATATATAAAAATCTCCGAAAAAATTCTTCAAATTTAAATTAATTAAAAGATAGAATGTAAAATTTTAAAAATATTAATTTGGGACAGAAATATTAAAATATTTAAAACTGTATCGATTATTTCTTAACGTATTTAATAAGTTAATTTAAAAAAATGTTTTTTTTTTTTTTAAATTTAAATAATAGCCTAGTAAATTATCTAATTATTCCACTCACCTGCATCATCGGGTGGCTGCCAAACATAGTGATATTTTTCCCCTAAAAAAGAATAGAAAAATATTTTAAATTCTTTATATTCGATCATCAGCACAAGTGGTTTAAACTTTTTTTTTTTTTTAAATTTAATTTCGATTAAACAGTCACGATGGAAATACTGTAAAGTACCTTTAACCACAACACACGTCGAGAGCAAAACTAGTATAAGCCACATTTCATAATATACTAGCTTACAGCGAAAAGGCTTGTTTATATATGAATCTTAAAAGTAAATTTTTTTCTCGATAAGTTAGTGAAATATAGGACAGAAGAGAAATTTGATTTTTTACGTTACATATAACAAGGTCAAGAGTGCGATACCCGGAATAGAGATAAAAGCGTATCGATGATGGTACGTAAGATAATATCTAATTATAATTCGAAAAAAAAATCCAATTTACTTATTTTAAAATTCGATTTTGAAACTCGAAAATTTCAAGATCTTTAAAAAAAAAAATAATAATATTTTTAAGAATTTTATTATTTTAAAAAATAAATTTATTCGTATGCGCTGTTATCATAAAAAAAAATTGTAACAATAATAAATATGGCATCTCTTATAACGATAGAAATTTTTGTTTCATGTTAATCAACACAGCGATCAAAGTGGAACATTGAAATAATAATCTAAACTAATAACCTTTCGACGAGTTCGTAGAACAAAGTCATTTAAACTCTACAGGATGTTTTCTATTTTAATATATAAAACAGGACTTCTGTACAGTTAGTCAACCATCTGTTAATGCTACTAACCAAAACTTAAAATATTAAATAAATTTGAAAAAATATATATATTTTTAATATCTACTAGGTAATTAAATTTTGATTTGATCGAAAAAAATCTCAAAATGATAAATTTAATTTAATTATATAAATTTTAATATGGCTAAAGACGTTTTTAATTTTTTTTTTTTTTTTATTATATGATTTAGTAGATTAACAATTTATAAATAGCATGGAAAATAAAATTAATTATTCTAGTGCAAATGAAACTTAAGTTAATCTGAAAAATTAAAAATTTAAATTTAAAAATCTATCTTGCAAAAAAAAACATCTTTTTTTATAAGTTGAAATTTTATTGAGGTGATAAAAAAAAATAAACGTGGATAGTATGGATATCTCGACTAAAAATAAGCAACTGCTAGAGAATATTAAAAAAAAAAGAAGAAGAAAAAAGGCGGGGAACTAACTTCAGGAAAGCAATATATTTAAAGAAAAAAAAAAAAATCTGTTGGAATACCTTTCTTCCTGTTTATGTCTGTCGACCTTCTTGCCGAGCTCTGCTTTTCTCTCCGCTTGTCTTTATTTACAGCAGCTTATGTGTCGCGAAATCTTGTGAATTCGTGTTTCTTTTTTTTTCTCTCCTTTGCATGCTTTAACAGGCTATTTGAAAGATTACTGTTTCATCTCGTTGTTAACTGTTCTGTTTAACATTTTTCTCACACTCCTCCTGCAAATTAGTAATACTGATGTGTTGCTACTTTTGGCCGACGTTCGCTGTGGAATTATGTTACAATTAAAACAACTTACGTCGTAAAAAAAAAAAATTAAAAAATCGTACCAAAGTCGCTACATATTTTTAAACTGTCTTGGTAAAACGTTAGCTTACATTATCATTATTATTATATATTCTGTTTATTTTTTTTAATCGTTATATAGTATGAAACAGATCTTACTTGTTAAATAATAAAGCATTTTAAAAAATGTGTCTCTTCGACTAACGGGTTGATAACCTTAAAAAAAAAACTTTTTTTACAAGCAGTAATTTCTTCTTAAAAGTATTAATCAGTAGGATGTATCTAATAGATAATATATAAAGGAATAACGAAAGAAAAAATTAAATTAAAGTTGTTAAAATTATAGAAACAGTAACGTTTTATTTATATCTTATCGATAAAAAAAATATCTTTTAAATATACTTATAACAGATAATAAATTATAATATTTTACATAAAAAATAATAATAATAATAATATAGATAATAAACGATCATATATCCCGTGATAACATTTGCAAATTTTGATAATTGTTATTTACAGATATTTATATTATAAATATAATTTTTAGAGATAATACAGGCAATGAACAGTATTAACTAGTATATAGAGAGATAACAGCGTGTCAACATGTGTCAATGTGTCAGAAAACTCTGCCTTATAATAAATCTACCCTTAACGTTTCTGTTTAAACGTAGATAAATTCTGCTGAGGAGTACAGTATCAGTTTTCTTGTTTTCGTGTGTAAACATAACACATAATTTTATTTATGTTAATGTTTTGTTTTTTTTTTTAATTTTAAAGTATAAAATACGAGTAAAAGTTATTGTTTTATAAAATACTATTCTTTTTAGATGGCTATTTAATTAATTGTTAATAATTCTGACGCTGAATCTTATCAAAATAATCTAATAAATTAAAAACAAACGGAATTAAGTTTGTGTTTTAATTAAATATTTTAATAAATAAAAAAAAAAAAAACAATAGTTTTAAAAGTGTCATTTATCTAGATTTTTCACAGATGGTGAACCTTTGAAGATGTAAATGCAAACGGAATGAAAAATGAAAACGGGGAGAAAGCAGTTACCGATATAAGACGTAATTAAAATATTGGCAATAAATTAAATCTCAGAAGAATTAATTAAGAGATAACTAATATAAAACTAATTGGTTCCCTCATAAGGCAATTATTGGGCTATAGGAAATTAAGAAAATATTAATCAAAGATGATAAATGAAGCAGATGAGATTTTGACAAAATAATAATTGCGACACAAAGGTCTCCTAAAAGTCCTACGTCTGACACAAGTTCACTTTTGCGACATTGCTAATGAAATGACATTAAGAGGATGACAGTTATTGCCTCAATAAATTTGCAGCAAATTGCTAGGATTATTTACAAGTTGAAGAAAATTAAGACAAATCACTAAAGTTAGTTTGGCAGGAGAGCCTCTTGCAGGAAGTTACCTATCTCGACCAAGCTGTAAGATCTTGAAAGCTTTTCTTTACGGCACAAACAATACTTCAGCTCGACTATCTTATATCTAAATCTTTAATTAATATAATTCGAGTCCTTTGTTTCGTACTTTTCAAGCACCTTTATAACTTTTTAATGTTTTATGGTTCTTAACAATTAAATATAGGAAAAGTTGTTAAATTTGTCCCACTTTATATCGGTATCATTATTTATGTCACGCACGATTAATGATTTATTATGGCAATTTTTTAGAATTACCATTAACGAGATAATATTTATGAATCGATACCAACGTATAGAATAGAAGTTTATTATTATTATTATTATTTTTTTTTTTTTATTTTTTTTATCCAGATTAGGATACAGACATAAGTCTAAATTTCATCTAATGATAGACTGAGGATTTTACCGAATACAGTTTCCAGGTTAACGATTGATAATAGAAATGTTTGTCTTCAAACGTCAAGAAAGGGATTGCTATTCTTTGAAGATTGTATATACCATTGTGGATACAAGGGCCGATGGAAGATTTGAACAACGATTAGAACTTATCCCTGTAATAGCAAAGCAATGAAGTGTCGCTTTATGGTTAATACTTTTCGAGACAAGAAATAAAATCATAAATGCTTCAATAACGTAATAATACATTTTTTTCCCGATGTCAAATTTTTTTTATTGCCTGTTTCGGAATACAGTATCGATATTTTTTTTTTAAGTTTTAAAAGTAAAAAATTCATTTTTTACTTATCGATTTAAAACCTGAATTTATTTCCTATTAAAAATAACTGTCTTCGCTTTCAGTTAAATTTTTTTTGTTTTTTTTTTGAATAAATATAATCAGTCGCATTATCAGAACATTTTAATTATTATATTGATTTTTGATTAATATAAAAATATAAAAACTTATTGGGAGAACTAGGAAAGAACTTGAATTTTAAATCTAGTTAAATTCAGCATAGGAATAAAAGAGAGAGAGAGAGAGAGAGAAAAAAGAAAGGTTTCTATATTTGTCAATAAAAAGTTATTATTATTATTATTATTCCTGATTTTTAAAAATTGCAAAAATTCCATTTCTAAGTATTTTATTGTAGAAAACTGATGGCAAAATTTTTATCAAATGTCAGGAGAATATAGCATAACATTTAAAAATTTTTGCGATTTACTTATATATATATATTTATCTTTTCCTCGTTGAAAAAAAATTTTTTTTTATATATATATCTAAAAAATGTAATCGTATTTCGATAGCATTTTATTTTATTTTATTTTTTGTCTAATCCTTATAAACTATGAATAAAAAACAGACCTAACTTGTGATATACTTCAATTTTATACCATAGAAATGCATTTTAAAATATCATAAAGTCAGAAACTGAAGAAAAAAAAAAAAGAAAAACAGTCTTATTTAAGATAAAAATATGTACTTTTTATTATTTCGTTTAAACCTATATACATTAAAACACAGTATTAAAATGTATATCAAAACCACCGCCATTTCCACAAGTAAAGTGCAGCATATTTAAATATTATTTTCCATGTAATGTAACCAGGAATGAAATACCATATACATTTAAAATAAGCTTTTTAAATTAAAAAATATTTTAAAAATAAATCACTTAAATAGCAAATAAACAAGTGAATGCTAGTGAAATCTGTACATTAATCTGCTCTTTGAAAAATCCATGATTTCAATCCATAAATATGTCCATTCTAGACGTTACTACCTCATCACCAGTCGAAACTAGGAGCGTATACCTAAAAAGTAGATCAATACGGCATTGAGAACCAGTAAGCAAACATGGCAGAATAAATAATGAAGCTTTAATACGTACCTTGTGGGGATAAAGTTTATGGACATAAGTATTACGCGGTGGAGTGCTTTCGATAGTTCGATCGTTCAAAGGCTGAATTGGACGAGCGTTGTTATTAATGAATGTTTCAACACTAGCACCTTCCTCGCTGCTTCTTAATTGGCGCAATCTCTCCATCTATACAAAAACATCCTTACATAAACTGAATGTAAAGATAAATTTGTTAACGGCTTATCTCAGAAAATATGTTGCTTTATCTTACCTGGCTTTCGCTAACGCTATTAGCGTGATGGAACACAATCCAGGTCCAATTCTCATAGCATGGTGGAGCATGCGCCGAACCGATATAACGTACGAACGAACTGGTGTCGTAAGGAAAGAGACCTCTTAAACGAAGTGGAGTGGTAATTGTGCCAGTGGATGGATAGGTGATGCTTGATAAACTATCGAAGAATGGGTTCAAGTGATCGTTGTCGTAAGGTTTGATCTGCAAATATATTCAACAGATTTAATTGGCATTTTTTTTTTTTTTTAAATAAATATCGTATCTATAAAATGATGCAAGACGATGAAATTCTACCTTAAAGAGAACGCTAACGGCTAAAACTGCATCTGGCCGATCAACAATACTCGTATATTCGCTCTTCAAAAATAAGAAAATTGCCTGGAATAAGATAAATTCGCTAAAAATATTGCCCAAAATAAATAAATAAAAATAATCGTATCATTCGATAGATGGAGCTATCGAGAATAAGTTAAATAATTGCAATTTTTTTTTTTTTTTAACTACCTCCATGGGAAAGTATTTGCTGTCAACGGTATGTTGAGAACCTCTTCTGCTGGTATTACTCCAATAGAAATAAATAGTAGTCAGGCGATATGTGCCATCTAACCATTCGGCCGTGGCTGTTATATTAGCCGAGGATGGAATGCGGATATTAACTGCAAATATTTCCAAAATGCAAAAAATAAAATAAAAAAAAAAAACAGCAAATATAACGTCCTACTCGAAAAGTTCAAAGTGAAATGTTGTAGAGATTTTTTAATATAAATTTAATATTTTATTAAAAGAAAAAAAATCAAATATACCATCATAACCGGTGTTTTCAATAGTGAGATTCTGCAGAGGGACGTTGAGATTGGAAATGGAAAGAGAAGATAAACTGCTATTGACAACAATGGCTTCTGTGTCAATGTTGATTGGAGACTGATTCGCACCACGACAACCTCTGTACAAGCAAGGCCAGGTCATAGGATCTGCGTGAAAAGGAAAATCCGCGACACTCTTAATTAAAAAAATGTCGTCCTTTGTGTTTAATTACAAACTGTCATTATGTCTAAAAAACCTTACCTTCCATGGCGGTATAAGTCCAAGTTTCTTCTTCGGCTAAAAGAAATCAATTTGGATTTTATTTTTCGAAATATAATAAAATGATTCGATAGCAATTCTTATCAAATTTGTAGAAAAATGCTTACGCATTGGTTCTTCGGTAGTGGTTGGTGCTGCAGTTGTTGTAGTTGTAGTAGTTGTGGTTGTAGTCGTTGTAGTTGGTTCTAAAGATTTAAAAATAGAAAATAATAATAATAAAAAAATTAAATAAAGATTGCCTTGTTTCATAAAGAAATTTTTTTAGTTATAATTCGTGACTTACTTTCGGTATGGTGACCGTCTGAAAAAAATAAAATTTTAAAATAATTTAATAAGATGGCGTATTATAAATTTATATTATAGATATTACTATATTAGAATATTCAACCGAGATAATTCAGGAAAAATATTCTAGTACATTCTTTCCTTTCGTTCGAAGAATAATTAAAATAATTCGATTTAGAGTAATTTTCTTAAGAGTAATAAATTTTAAACTTTTAACTGGTTAAAATAGGAATTTATCACACCATGTTGCGGGTTAAAATTACGATAAACTAGAAATAATTATAGTATCGAGTACTCTTTAGAATAATTTACAACGTCTATTAGAGAAACAATAGTTACTTTTCTACTTAATTTTTTTTTCGATAATTGCTTCCTCGATATGATATTTTTTTTTTCTCTTTTATATTTTAGAAAGCACTGGTTCATTGTTATTATTTATACTAGTGTCCATTATGTGTAAGGACATAGGTAAACGAACTGTTTACTTACTTGGATAAATCAATCTCCAAGTCGAATCGCCTGAAGGAAAATAAATCGATATTTGTTACTACAAAATTGAAAGTTTTTTCACAGAAAATGAATAGAATATTATGAGAGTAATAAACATAAATATCACTCTTAATAATCGTTAAATTAATAAAAAAAAAAAAACCTTATTACATCTAAATAATGTATAAGTCGTTATTTATATAATTTGTTATCGCTTAAAAAAAAATAAATAAATATAAACACTTGTTTACCTTCATCGTCTTTATACGACCAATGAATTTTACTTTCTGAAAGACGTTAAAAAATTAAGTTATTTATTTTATAAACAAACTAATATTTTTGAAAATATAGGTTTTTTTTTTTTTAGGTGAATGAAAGTTTTAGAATAAATAAGTAGATAAGAATAAACCTTTGACATATAAAATATATAAACATATATATATATATATACATATTATACTTTATATAAGTAAAGGTTATTTTAATATTCAGACAACAGGCTAATGTCTGACAGACTGAATAAAATGAGATTTATGTTTTTAAAAATTGAAAATTTATGATATAAACATATTTACATCAAGGTTATTCCGGTAACAAATTCGAATAGCGAGAAAAAAGCTTTTAAAAAATATATTTTGATTCTATTTTACGGTATATTTAGGATTATTTAAATTATTAAGATATATTATAATGTTTATGCTGACCTGGACTTGGTCGATAACTCCAACTTCTTACAGCATCTATATAAAAGAGTTTTCATTTATCACCATTTTGGTTTTTGTTAACATTTAATTTAATATTTTAAGTGTATTTAAAATATAAATTCTGTTCGTACAAATGCGAAAATTCGAAAGAATAAAAGAATTCTTCTTATAAACAATAATTAATTTAATTTATATTCTTATTTTATTTATCTTTTATATCGAATGATTAAATTTTATAATTCCAAAAAACAACTTCCGAAACTATGCATTTTTAATAATTGACAAATTTTCTGGATTTTAATTAATTTAAATGAGTATTTTAAGAAAACTTTTGGACGAGAGATGAATATTTAAAATATTTTAATGCGATTCTCACTTATTAATAAATATTTTTGTTTTAAAGATTTTCAAACAAAGAAAAAATAAGAACAAAAAAAAAAAAAATAAAAATTCTTACCATCGTCGTAATTCCACGGTTTGTGTCTTCCTCCTAAAATAATTAATTAAAATATGTTTATCTTCATTATTTAAAATAAAAGTTTATACAAAAAAAAAAGAAACCTGATTAAATTTACAAATAGAAAGTTAATTAAACCGAAACAATTCATTTGGTTAACAGTTCTTCTACCTGAAACGACAGTTAAGATCCCACATAAGACTGCTATATAATGAAACATGTTGGCTTATGGTTGATGGCGAACTGTTGATTTGTCCAAAAATCCAACTCTTTATATACTAATTGATGGAGTTCGAAATCCTAAACGAGAACCAATGATTGGTTCCAGACTTTCGATTGGCTAATAAGCCACCGCCTTCAGCGAAATGTAGTTTGGGCAATGACCTCTAGATGAAGACTCTTTCATTAGTAGGAACCAAAGGAAAAGTTTGGAAGTCGATAACGAATTAAAGAGAAGTTTTTCTTCTTTCACCCTCTGTCAGAAATAAGCGGAGTTGTATGTAATGAGAGATACAGATCGTGAGATAACCCGATAGCAGGTGACGTGAAGGAGGTTGAGATTTTTTTTTTTATGAGGATATTTGGCACGCGTCTTATAGAAACAAGTCATTTAAAATTCTATCACTGATAACATCTGATTAATATTTACTTAAAGTAAAATATGGATAACGTGTAGGTTATTTTTGTTGTTTGTTAGTAATTATAAAAAATATTGTGTAATTTATCTTTCCAAAAATAAATAACACTACATGCATAATAATAATATGCCAAGAATCTAAACATTAATAAAAATTCATTTCATAAACGCTTATAGTTTAATTAGTAAAACATAAATAATTTAATTAATTAATTAATTAATTCAATATCAAACGGTGTAATTATAAGATAGACACAAAGATTAAAGTTGAAGGAAAAATAATTCCCGAAAATTCTATGGAGAGATCTATATAGTATCTCCATTAATATATTAAACCAGGAAAATAATAGAGAAATCTTTTCCTGATTGGATAAACTATAGCTAATCTATCTTAGCATTACATGAAATGCTAACTGGTTTGGTACGTTTATCTTGTTATCCTCCCTTTATAGACGTCGATATTGTCTTATTATCGATTAACCATTGTTTTCTTTATTATCTAAGTTGGTTTGTCGGTTTTATTTAGTCGCAACATCATTTAGGATAGTTAATCCCAGTAGATACTTTGAATTCGATAATATAAGAACACCTGCTACGAAAATTTATTAATACATTTTTCACACTCGAAATTTTTCCTGGTAGGTTACTTAAATTCTGTTATACTATATTATATTTTCCTTTAATAATATGAATATTTATAAATATACATATAGTGTCTATAAAAAAACGAAATATATACATTTCAATTACTAAATAAGTAAAGGTAAATGTTGGTTATTAAAAAAAATTATCTCATTATCAGAAAGTCTACAGTGTACCACAGATGAAGACTTTACAGGAATATGTTCAAATATAGAAGCGACGTTAGATGATTGATAACCCACATATTTAGTAAATCTACGTGTTGTAACTTATCAGAAACCTATAATTAATGAGTCTATTATTGTTTATTGTTTGTTTTTTAAAATATAATTAGCTTTAAATATCTCTTTAAGATACAATTTTACTTTATTATGAATTATAGACACAATAGATAAAAGTCTATTTATATAGGAATAACTTACATTCTAAACTAAATAATCATCGTAAATTTTTAACTAAAATATAATTCAACGAATATAAAAATTGTTTATGATTTATAGTTTATTTATTTATTACCAAACATTTATTTTTTATATCTAAAATTTTGTTTTATAATTATCTTTGCTACTACTATTTCATTTTATCCTATATTGAAATTATTATTCAAAAATAATTACTAAATAAATATTTAATTTAATTATTAAAAAAAAATTCCATAAATACGCAAATTAATTTTTATAATTAAGTAATTTATTTTTTTATTTTTTATTTCTATTGTATTTTATAAAACCTATCTTTAAAGTCTTTAATATATAGTCAAGCAAAAAACAAAAAAAAAAAGCTTAATTTAATTTGTAAAATCTGATTTCTAACATTAAATTTAACTAATAACCATTAAGTAACTATTAAACATTTAACTAATAACCATTAAGTAACTATTAACCATTTAATAACTAAAGCAGCTTACTGATAGTGTAAAAAATATGATATTTGGTAACTATTGTTAAATTTTGATTTCTATTTTTTCATGTTAACTTTTCATACATGTTATCAAATAAATTTCATTTATAAATTTTTTAAATCTATGAACATGTGCCTTTTTTTTTTTTTTTTTTTAATCAGTAAATCTGTTAGTTCTCAGAAAAATTTCATCTATAGAAACAATTTTTTATTTTTTATAATTAAACACTATATTTTATGTGCAAAATTTTATCTGTTTTTAGAGAGAAGATTGCATAATTTTATATTATTTTAATTAAATTGGAGTTTAAAATAATAATAAACGGAAAAAGGAATATAGTTCTCCTTTCTAGTTTCTATAGCAGAAAAGTTCTTTAAGATGAAGAGAGATCGTCGTTTAAAGTTTATTTCATGTTCTATAATACTTTACATTTTAGAAATCTTTATGAAATATAGCAGCACTGAAAATAAATAATTGCTTACTATTTATCATTTTTGTAAGTCTTTCAACTTATTTAAAGCTAGAATATATTTTACCGTTTACAAAAAAAAAAAAAAAAAAAGTGGTAGTAGTTCATCTTAATAAATAATCTTTCAATAGTTTGAGTTTTTTTTTTTTTATCATTTATTTTTCCGGTTTTATTCTTTATCACAGCCATATCCACCATCTTAATTTATTCAGTAGTAAAACATGAAATATGAGAATAGTGATTAAAATGTAGCAGTGACAAGATATAAAGTATAAAAAAAAGGGAGTTCTCCAACATTTAATTACTATGTATATGTATTGTCACTTAAGTTATTAAGTAGATTTATATTGGTATTAATTAAATTTTATGAGGGCTATATAGTTATCTATTAAGATTGGAAATTAACTTACTATGCAATTTTGCAATAAAATTTTAAAATAAAATCCTATTTATTTTTAATACAGAATGTGTATTTTTTTAGTTTAAGATATCTGTCTAAAATGGAAGAAAAACAAAAAATATTCTTGCGGAATTTTTCTCACAGTTACGAAACAGATATTTTTATTATAAATTTAATTCTATAAAAATATTTATATAACCTCAAATTAAAAAAATAACAAAAATTTATATTTTTGTCTATTTTTTTTTTTTTTTTTTTTTTTAATGACATGAATTAAACATCACGTTTTTGTCAAATGTTTTTTTTTACGAGCATAAATATAAAAATAATCATAAAATTTGTTAAATGAATATTAAATATGCAGGAAAAAATATTTGATAAATTCAAATATTTTATCTAGAATTTTTTTTTTAATTCTTTTCCTTTTTATTTCTATAACTAAGTAATTTATTCTTCATTATATCTGAACATACCACCAGATTTAAATTGCTAAATTGAACGTCGAGGGGGGGAATAAAAAAAACCGATGTAATTTTTTTTTTAAATCAATTTTCTTGTTATAAATAATTTTTATGTTATTCTAATATCGACTCGAAGAGGATTTTTCGATACACAATATTTTATATGTTAGATAAAATTTTTATTTTTCGTTTAAAATGATTTATTTATCGTACAAGAGCCAAATAATATATTGAATAATAGATTAAAAAAAAAAAACTAATTTAAAATACAATTTGGAAAATAAAAATTTTTTTTCATAAAATCTATCAGTCTGTTTGTTATAACTACATAAACATTTTAATGTTATTTCTGAAAATTTTGATAATTTGATTTTTTTTTTTTAATCTCTTTTCAAAATTAGCCTATTCGGTTAAAATGAAACGTGGTTTTTGCATTAGCATTTTTTCTTAATCTCGGTAAAGGTACAGATAAAATAATATTTTTGTTTTAAATAATCTCGTCTACTTATATATATTAAAAAAAAAAAAAAATTAAAAATTCATTATCTGTATAGTCCATTTATTCGTTGATTCTAACTTTTGATTCCACTTTAATTGATTTTTGAATGTTTTAAGCTTAACAGTTTACACGATATTAGTTGTAAATTTATTTCTATAATATCTTTTTCTTCCTTTTTTAATGCATGCATTTTTAGAGAAAAAGTTTTATTTTAGTTCTTTTCGCTAATCTGTATAGTTTACTCCAGAGAGAGACTCTTGCTCTTTCTTACTGCCTACAAATGACTTTTCTTGTAAATACTTAAATTTGCGGATGATGCATTAGAATTAAATCTATTTAGTTACAACTTTTTTTGAAGCTGATAGTATTGCAATTTTATTTAACATCTCGTATTTATTCAAAGGAAAATTAATACGCGATCTTTTCTTATTCAACTGAAATAAATTAAGAAATAAAAAATTATAATATTTCGTAATAAAAATAAATTAAGGAGGAAAAAAATGATAAATAATTAACTATTAAATAATCCAATGATGTGGTATGTGCTTTCATCATATCGTTTTTATGTTAATCGCTTTAAAAGTCTCTCTTATCGTGACATAGCTGTCGTATAAACTAAAAAAAAAAAATTGTTTTATAGGATAAAGTTATATTTTCTTTCAGTCCATTTTCATTTATTTGATTCTTTCATTTACATATTCTTCATTTCAATATCGATTTTACCAAAATAATTTTTAATTATTCAGTTCCTAATTATTTCATTCGTGTAGAATTAATAATACAGTATATTATTTAAATTAATCGTAAGACATATTTACAATTTTTCAGATTTTGAATTTATTTATTTATTTATTTTTTATTTATTTAAAACTTATCACGAATTTTTTAAAATATAAATCCTAATTGTTATATTAACTTCAAAGCTGCCACAATAAGAATGTGGCAGCTTTAAAGTTTATTCGTCTGAATTGGAAAATGTAGAAAATCTTCTCATGAAGATTTTTTACTCGGACGAATAGAACTCAAACTCTGTTTGGTATCATGTAAAGGCTATGGTTCATTCTTCTGACGTTGGAAATGTAGACAACTCAGACGTTGAAACTCAAACTCTGTTTGGTATCACGTAAAAGCTGGTTTATTCTTCTGACGTTGGAAATGTAGACAACTCAGATGTTGGAACTCACAAGTCAGACGTTGGAAATGTAGAAAATCTTCTCGCGAAAATTTTCTACATTTCCAACGTCAGACGAATAAACCATAGCCTTTACACGATGCCAAACAGAAATTCAGAGGATTTAAATAAGTAAACTTCACCCAATTAAATGACAAATTACGGTCATTTATAATTGGAAGAATATTTTTTTTTATATTAAAATGCATTTTTCTAATATTAATTTAACTGACAATATAATTTTTTAAAACAGTATATTTGGTATTAATTTTACTGATAGGAATTTAGTTAATTACAAAAAAAAAAACTTCAAAACGTTGCAAAAGCTTCTTTTTTTTTATCCATAGTAAACAAGTAATTTAACATTGATGATCTGCTTTACTTCTGTCAATTAAACTGAAATACTGTAAGTATTTTGACTGTTATTTTCCAACTATGTCTTAATAAACTATTTAAAATTTGACAACAATACAGTACTATAATATTTGTGTTATGCTCAGGATAAACATCGTGCCATTTTTGAAGTTTTAACGAATTTTCTATTTCTCGTATAATGAAATCTTGTTACTATACTTTCCAAGGCTGAGAGAGAGAGAAAGATAATGTTTTTTTGAGAATTAATAATCCATAAACATCAAAATCTAATTTATTTAATGAACCGATTAAAAATTTCTCCTTTATCCAAAATTTATTCAATTAATTTATAATTGGCTAAAAAAAAAAAAAAAAACAGAAAATGTCAATTAAAACATTGTTTTTTTACGCGGTCGTAATTTGCACGATTGAAAAATTAAACTTGTTATTTTATTTTTTAATGAAACTTTTGGCCATTTACTACTGCATTTAAACAAATTTTTCTCTATAAATATTCCATATAATACCGTTACATTTATGTGATAACATTCTATTTCCCATCTTTATAATTTAAATTTACCTGCATTAACCATGTATTTTTAAAATTCGTTAAGAGTAAAAGCCTATAAAAACATTTACAATTTACAAATAAATAATTGAATTTCTGTAATTTTAAATTTAAATGTAAATAATATAAATATTTATTCAGCTTTTATGATGTTACTATGTTAAATATAGGAGAACCTATGCAAAAAAAAAAAATCAAAAATTTTTAACAGCATCGTTGTCTACATCAAACAAATAAATGACCAACAAACTTAAGAATATAACCGTTTAATATCTAAATATATTCAAATAACTGAATATTAAAATAACATTTCATTAATAAAAATATTCTTTATTAATTATATTAAAAGGTAACTTGGAGGAAGATAAGAGTGGAGGGAAGATGAGAGTTTGTGATTGGGGGAAGATTGAGTTTTGAGAAAAATAAAATTGAGTTCGTCATCATCATCGTTATCATCCTCTTCAATTCAGGGTATTGTGGTAGGCAGTAGTGATGACGACCATGTTGAATATCAGGATTTTTGTGTCGAGTATAAGGGATATTATTATGATAAGAAGGGACCAAAATGTGACT
>WUQG02031204.1:0-11022 GCA_011317285.2 Androctonus mauritanicus
TTTTAATTTAATTTTTATTCCTTAATTTTTAAATTATGAATAACGACAAAAAATTTTGGCTGTCGCAGAAATTCGAGGGTTACATTTTTCTAATCGGTACAGTAGTTCGACTGCAAAAGGATATTCAGCCAACTACGTTTCGCTATTATTATTATTATTATTTTGCATATTTTACGCCGCTTTCCAATCGGGGAGATTACTAACGAGCAGGGCCGGTTCCAACCACGGGCTACACCCACATCCGTGGAGGGGGCAGGATGGTGAAGGACAGGGATTGCTGGGCCGGGCCCTGCATCCCGAAAAACTTTTCAAGAGTTACCAGATCCGGGACGCGAAGCCGGGTCCCCCTGCATGGCAAGCCGACAGGGTTACCACTCGGCCATCCGGCAGCCTACGTTTCGCTATTAATATATGTGATGATTCATACAATTACATACATACAATTCTTATACATACATGCAATTCATTCTTAATTTTTTGCGGCACACCGTCAAAGGTTTGGCGGCACACTAGTGTGCCACGGCGCAGTAGTTGAGAATCACTGCTCTAATGTATATATATTCACTAATTTTGAAAAGATTTTACTATTTAGTGCAATCATTTCTCTTTTTTCTTGAAAGTTTTCCACTAATCTGTGAAATGTTTTTACTCATTTAGAAGTTTTTGTTAAATAGTCGGCAAAGCTGTAAAATGTTTAATTTTTTTTTTTATATATATTTGAAAAGTCGATATAATCGAAAACTCTTTCGATTAAAATTCAATACTCGTTTTTTACCGAAAAACCTATTTATTTTCAATAGAATCATCGCCATCATTAATGGCTATGATTATTTTACACAGTTGAGTTCATTTGCGCAAATTGTTCCGCAATCATGAGATGCATTATAATATTGTACAGAAATCTCTCGATTAACAGACGTAGAAGAGAAATTAATTTTACTGGATAATCTGCAAAATACTCAGAATTATGTTCACATGTATTTAATTAAAAAATAAATAACTTGCATATTTACATATATTCAAATGTTCTATTATATATTGAAAAAGCAAATATTTAAATTTATTTGCAGCAAGAAATTATTGCAATATTTGTAACTTTGATTCTGATTTTGATCATCAAATATCTAAGATATAATAAAGAAACGGATTTGAGGCATTTAAGAAGGTTTCAGATATCTCATTTAAGATAAAACATCAGTCAGGAGTTTATTATATTTAAAAATCTGTATCTGAAATTATCTGCCCATACTAATGATATATTATACTTATTTGAAAGGCAATGTTTTTTCTTTTCTTTTTTTGTAAAAAGTGTTAATAGCATCACTTATCGTGAGTTTTACTTACAATTTTAAAGTTTTAATTAAATTTCGTTAACAACAAGATCGATTTTGCGAAAACTATCTATCAATTTTCATAATTATTAAATTTAGTAATATATACTTTTATTAAAAAAAAAAAATTATTAAAACTTCATTTTTGACAAATAAATGTTCTAGTTTTTTTAGCTCAAATTAAAAACAGATAAAATCATATACAGTAATACCCCGACTCGATTTACGTAAATTCGGAAATATGTAAATTCTCATCCTGTCTGCTCGCAGGATGTGAGCAGGATGTGACAAGTGGAGGAGAGGTGGAAGTATAATATGTAACTGTAAAACAAACAAACAAGGGAGATTTAATTTGCTGTTTTGTTGATTAAGCGTCTTTAATTACAAACAACGTTTTTCGGACCTTATTTTAATCAAGATAAAATAGGTAAGTTAAAAAAATATCATCTTGATAAAGATTAAATAATATAACGAATGAAATTAATATTTTGGTAAATCACTATCATTTTAAGCTTGATCAAAAAATTCTCTTAAAATTATAAAAGAATTAACAACTACATATTATAAACTTTTATGATTTGTTGCTTTCTTGCATTACTTACTTTAATAAAGAGCCAATTAAGAACCTAATACATATATACCTGAAATTACATTTGGGAATCTATAGACACTCCGACTTACGCAATTTTCGACTTATGCTATGCTTCTCGGTTCCACCTATTACATAATTCTGGGGTATTAGTGTATTCAAGAATTTAATGAGTAAAAAATGATATATATATATTTTATATAAACTGAAATTAATAAATTTCTAAAATAAAAAAGGAATTGATATGTTTATTAACATAAAATATAATACAATATAAAATATATATATATATGTTTTCAAAAATTTATTACAAAAATATAATCGCTTATGAGGAGACATTTTGAGCTAAAAATTGTCAAATTATTCTTTCTGGAATCTCTAATATTTATTTGTCATAAAAATTAAAAATTTGTTTGATTTAAACACAGTAGATGGAAAATATTCTTAATTCAAAACAAAGTATGGCTTAATTTCTTTACATAGATATGTATAGATTACATACATGCAGATATAAGATTTATTTTTATTGATATCTGTTAATACTTGTGCACATATTTTTTATGTAAAAGTCATAAATTGTTATTTTGAAACACTTCTTTTAGTTTTATATCAACAAGAATAAGTTTAAATTATAATTTAAAAGACATCAGACAATGAAAGTAATATTTTTTTTAGCTAAACAGAATTTTTTTAGCATTATATATATATTAGAAATCGGATTTATATTCATCATTTCTTCTCAAAATGACTCCTCGGACAAGTCATTAAAATTCTGAAGTAAACTTTGAAATTAAATATACTGTATAATACAATAAATTTCAAAAAAACTAAGTAATATGAATGAACACATTTTAAATTAAAAAAAAAAAATCTAAGCTTAGTTATTATTCAATGGCAATAGCAGAATTACAAATAACATTCATAATTTGTACATGGTGACATCAGTGCTCTATACGACGAAATTATTTTCTAACATTAAAAAAAAAAAATCACCTTAATAACTTATATTCAGTGCTGTCATTCGGCAGGTTCTCACTTGTCAGTAATTCGATCGAATGGGTTGTTAAAAACCTGTACAGGTTTGCCGAACTCTTGATATGGAGACAGAAAATGAAAAAACCACAATTAAAATTTTTGCGAGCTTGCTAAATGTTTTATAGCATAAGCGAAATGAAGAGAATAGTAAATTATTATGGGGCTATTATTATAGATACATAATTAGTTGAAAATAATCGGTTCCAATACAAACTATGCCTCCTTTCTCTCATAACTTCGTGAAAGCACATTATTATAATAGAGTTAGGGCTTATTTTAAGTATTACTTTATAATTAGTTATAGGTAAGGATGTCGAGAGATGTCACAGGATCCGGGAGAAAAAATTTACATGGACCCCAAGTAATTTTAAAGTTGTAATGTTGGAGCAATTTATTATTCCGCTTCGGACTTTAATTTTCAGCATTGTCCTTTTGTAGTTATTTACCATGTAAAAAAAAACAAATTGTGAGATGATGTCAGGGTGCCTGTGAATCCCAGGCCGAGGAAATTGTACCCTATCATCCCCTCCTCTCGTCGGCCCTAGTTGTAAATCTAGATAATTTTTTTGAGTAAAAATAAACAGAACCGGTTGTTATTTATTCTGAATGACAGCACTGTTTATACTGTATATAGTATTATATTCTGGCAGTTTTTAATGAGTTATTACAAAAAGATATAGTATATTGAACACAATTATAGACTATTTAAGGTAAAAATACTGTAATATGACAAATTTATATACATTTGCTGAATATTAATCACAATTAGGTAATAATAATGATTTATTCCACTTTTTATATTAAACTATTTTGAAAAATAACTAAACGATATCTTATAATTAAAATATTTTTCTAACTTGAATATTATGACTAAGACGTGGAGGATTATATTAATGGAGGTGGAGGGACGACTATTGCCATCAGGAATAATAGCCTGTCTGTCTCTCTTGTATCTTTGTGGATGGATAGTATAATAGTTGTCAAGCTAACAAGGCTAACATCGTTATCGCCTGTGTTTATATTTCTCCTAACATCTCACTCCAAGCAAAATGTGAGATGTTAGGAGCTTTGAGATATATCTGAGCTCAGATATATCTCAAATCGTATAGTTCAGATCATAAAGCTCAGATATATCTCATATCTGAGCTTTATGATTCTTTACTGTTTATTACTGATGAAGATTTAATTATTTGTGGCGATTTCAATTTTAGTAATATTCACTGATCTAATGGTAATATTTTCTTCTCTTATCTTACAACTTTTCAGAGATTCTTTTTCGATCATATTCATCACTTCTTTAACCTGAAGCAAACTGTGCATTTTCCTACGCATAATAGTAATTTTTTGGATTTAATATTTACTTCTCTTCATAATGTAAGTATTTTCCCTTCTACCGGTGTAATCTCTGATCATTGTCCTGTCGCGTTATATGCTAATGTTTATAAAGATAATATTCAATTGACTAATTATTTCTCTTACATTGATTAGAATAATATTGTATTAGATTTAGTTCATTTTCCTTGGGATATACTATACAGCACTCACATCAATCTCGAGTTATTTTATGAACATTTTTTCCATTTCATCCAAACTTCTGTTAGCAATCATGTTTTTACTAAATATAGATTTACTAACAAACCTATATGGATGTCCAGCGCTACTAGCAAAATTTAAAATCCTTTAACATTGCTTGTTTGTTAGGTTATTAATGTTTATTCGGGACTCTTGTTATAAGTATTTGTATGCTGAGAGAGAGTAAATAAATGAGTATGAATGAGTATGAGTATGTTATAATATAAGAGTTCTGTATTTGCATTTTAATCACAGAATAGTATAAAACTAGTTTTAATATTTTTTATCGCAGTTATTTGACTTATCAGACAGAATATGAAGAGTCAGAATATTTCGCTTACAAATTATTAAACTACCTCTGATCATATTTTGCATAAAAATAATTTTTTTAATTATATTATAGATGTGTAATTGTGGGCAATGAACTGTCATCGTAGACATCTGAATCGATTTCGTCTTTCAGAGTTTGAGTATTAATCACAGATCCCAAATTATTTTTGACAGAACTATAAAGATTTCTCGAAGTACTGTTTGAACGTATGGAAGCAGTTAGCTGATCTAAAGATCTGAGTCGCATCTTTGAATTATTTCTGGAATTCGCAGTAGCAATTTTATAAACTCTTGGCAAGAAAATTATTACCAGTACAACAGTGGCTGTCGAAACGAAACCCAAACACATGGCGGGTTCGGTCCATTCAAAAGAGAATACAAAGTATAAAGTGAACCACGTAATCCAAACCGCGAATGTAACTAGACTTGCCAGATGGAAAAATAATCCTTCTCTGTAATTTCTTCTCGTTTTTATGCAAAATGGCGTTAAAAAGAGTAGCATAGCTAATAAGAACATGTTATAAATTAAGATAGATACTGTGCCGTTTTGATTAATATCACATCTAGCCGGGCAGTGCGATTCGTATAAAATATGAGATCCAGCATTCAGCCACCAATACTGAGCGCTTAATGCCACTTGCACACCAAATATAAAACAATAAAGTGCCGTTTGAACAATTCCATTAATGTGCCCTGCCAAACCTAAAGTTCCGGAAGTAGCTAGCATCAGACATCTAGCAATTATTGGAGAAAACACCGCTGCATAACCCAAACCCAAAACAGCAGTCCGTAATGCACAAACTATCTCTGTTGGATAAAAAGCATAAGGAAGAACGGCCATATATAAAATTATAATTCCTATTAAAGTTAATAACATAAAGCCGTGATGTCCTTCTAATGATATTCCCGAACACATATAATAAAGTATAAAAATCAAGATGGTTGCAGACACGATGATACCGATACTAGAAATGGTTACACAAACTGTTACCCAAGTAGCTGACTTCCATATTCCATTTTCGGTGTTATTCTTAGCTCGAACGATTTCTTCGTTCAAACAATTGCATTTCCTTTCGCAATGAAAATGAGGTATTTTAAACCATCCTCCTCCCATCGGTTGCAAAATATCCAATTTCTTTGTATCAATTTTTAATCGATTCTGTGAAAAATAACCAACCTAAAATATAAATTAAAGTTATTAATATAAATTATACAATAGTTTTATCTACCTTTTTATTATATTGGTAGCATTTTTATCACGAGCAAAACCTGGATGTGTTTCATACGGGTTAAAATTAATTTTTGTAATTAAATTATCTGGAAAGAAAGAAAATCGGAAGTGGAAATTGGAGTAATTAAGTTTCTAAGTTGAAAATAATATACTGGAAATTGCTCTGTTAATCAGAGCAATACGTTCCAATATTGTAAATAATTGCTCTGATTGTAATCAGAGCAATTATTTACAATATTGGAACGTATGGAATCTATAATAGTTCACATTTATGAAGGAATCAAAAAAAATTTTAGGTGTTTTAAAAACTAAAAACATCTACTAACTTTCACCATTATTTTGTTCCTATGAGACGTTATTGTGATCCCAAGGGACATGCCCAACGTTGGACATACTCCACACTTTCGAAAACGCTATCTTAATTAAGCCCCTTGTTCACATTAGTGACTAATGATTACAAATAACGTGACGTTACTTGTAATCATTTACAAGTAACGTTACGGTTACCTTTAATGATTACACTAATGTGAACGACATTAGTGTAATCATTAGAGTAACGTGACGTTACTTGTATGAATGTTAATGAATGTTACAAGTAATAAATGTTAATGACTTTAATTGACATATGTTTAATGACTTTAATTAATGTTACAAGTAAGATGACGTTACTTGTAACATTTATTAAAGTAACGTCACGTTACCTTTAATGATTGAAAATGATTACAAGTAAACTCACATTATCTTTTCAATTTGACGTTACTTGTGACGTTACTTGTAATCATTTACAAGTAATGTCACGTTATCTTTAATGATTATACTAATGTGAACGACATTAGTGTAATCATTAGAGTGACGTGACGTTACTTATATGAATGTTAATGAATGTTACAAGTAAGGTGACGTTACTTGTAACATTTATTAAAGTAATGTCAAGTTACTTTTAATGATTGAAAATGATTACAAGTAAAGTCACATTATATTTTCAATTTGCTTGCATCAAGCAAATTGTAAAGGTTTTGCTAATGCGTACGCCTCATTTTATTTGAATTCAAGTAAAATGGAAAGGTCTTTTCAAGTTTAAAGTAAGCAGATGCTTGTTTTATTTTAAAAGCCAATTTGAATAGTGTGAACTGATATTTAACTTCTATATTTTAAAATTAACTTGAGCTGATACTGGTGAAGCTACAAACAAGATCGGCTGGAGTGGAAATAGTATAAATGCAAATATTTTTTGGATTAGAAAATTTTTTCGGGATAAACACAAAATTTGTTTTTATTAGTCTAATAATTATTTATTAAAAACATATTTCATATTTTAATTATTAGATCAATGTAAAAATACCATCCTCTTATATTATGAATTAAAAAAAGAATATTAAATAGTTTTTCTAATTTAGATTCTCTTCTAGAATAACATTAAAATTTTTGATTAACTAAAATTTGTTATTATTTTTACGTTAAAGAAATTATAATTAGAACCATGTTATTGCATTTCAAAAAATAATTATGGATTAAGCGATTGTTTTTTCCCCCTGACAATTTTCTGATTTAAACTATCGATCTGAAAATTTAATGAATTAATTTTTTGTTTAGCTAGGACTATCAAGTTATTTTTCAGTTGCTAGAATTATAGTGGTTAGTATGTCTTTGTCAGTGATAGCAATAAGCAGAGAAAGTGCCAAAAACAAGCAGGATTGTAGTTTAAAGCAACTCCCACAACGCATTATTTCATTATTTATGGACATCATCTCGATTTAATCTACTTTGCTTCAATGATTTGACCAAATATGAACAGATAGGTTGTTTCAAATTATTTGTCTTCAAGTTGCTCAGCGCTATTCAGAACAAAAGGCTCGCATTATTTTCCTCCACGATAATGTTAGACCGCACTATTCTATTGGCATAAAAAATATCATCCCCTCATTTGAATGAGAATAATGGGAACACACGCACTCCTCAGAGCTAAGCAACTTTTCCCTATTCCTACACCTGTAGAAAGTCCTTGCTGGTCAATGTTTTCATGATGATCTGAAAAATGAAGACAAGAAGTGGCTATTACTCAAGTGATCGATTTCTACGCAAAGGATATACAAAAGCTTGTGTGCTGCGACAATAAGTGCATTAATAATGGTGACAACTTTAAAGAGAAGTAATACGATGCCTTCTATAGATAATCTCATACGTAAATAAATTTTAAAAATTCATTTCTCGTTTTTTTTAATAGCTTAATGGAACTTACTTTCAGGTATGCCTCGTACTTTACAATGGAATAATTTAGTGAAGAAATGAGAATGATTAAACAAGTAAGTCTGACAATAGATTAAATTAAGCTTTTGAAAATATTATATGCATTGGAATATGACCAGCAAGAGAGTGTTCTTGCAAAATTATGCAACTAGAAACATCCAGATAATGCCTGATTGACCTTAATGTATATTAAAAATATATCGTATCATATAGAATAAAGAATAATAAGTATCAATTCAATACCTGATGAAAAATTGCGCTATCTTGACTTTTATCTTGTTGATAAGACCATACTGTAGCATTCCCCGATTGAAAAGCCAATTCATCGAACTTATCTTCCAAATTATTCTTCAATTTTTTCATCAGTTGTTTATTAAGTATTTTCTTAAAAGATGAGCACTGCTTGTTTTCAGAGTTGCATTCTTCATTTTGGATCCTATTTAATGCCCAAGAATATCGTAAAATTCCAGATATTGTGGCACGAACCGATGGATCGGAAATATCTCGACAATTTACACATAACTTATCGTCTTCTTCTATTGTTTCTATTAAATTATCGTATTTTTCGTCATTCAGTATTTCGGATGATTCAACAATTAACAACGATCTGATGACGTTTTTATATACATTTAGATTTAATTCGATATTTTCTGGCATCAAACCGGCAACTAACCAATAAAATTTGTTTGGCGAATTAATATTGGCCAATCGCATGGATTCTTGTAATTCCTCTTCGGTGCCCAATAAAATGATGACATTGGTGGATTTTTGGACGACTCGCTTGAAGAAATTATCACTAAAATAATAAACACGTTTAAGAAAGTTATACGCAAATTAAAAATATATAAAATTATTTTTTAAATTAAATAAAATACCTGGAATGTGTTAGTAAACTTGATACAGTTATGCATATATTTGAATCAGAAGCTTTTTCATAAAAATCTTTTTGTAGTTCTTCGCTAATGCTTAGAACAGCAACTTTAAACCAATTAAACTGGACCAAGATTTCGATAATAACCTTGATTAAAATGAATAAATTTTATTCAATTAACTCATAACTATTTTAAAAAATAAAATGCTGCAATATGCAATAATACAGTGCGTTCGAAAAGTAACTATGTACCTGTCACCGCTTTCACTTTATATGGGATGAGATCGAGCTTCTTACCAACTGCTTTGTGTGCAGTTGCAACACCGATGTTTTTCTGTTGGGCCAACTTCCACATGGACTTGTGACTACGTTGCATAGTAGCTGATATGCCTTGCAGTTTTTTCTCATCGAGTACTGATGGTCTACCACGTCCGCTCATAGTCCTTTATCGATCCCTAAATTTCTCGATTAGCGCTCTGATAGTATATCGATTAGGAACCGCTGTACTTGGAAATCTAACGGAAAACTAATATTTCACTGTCTGTGTGTACTCACTATGATCACCAGCCTGACTGGCTCGCGAAAGCAAATTGCATACAACCAACCTTTGCCAATCTTTGCAGGATTACCAACCTTTGCAGAAAACATTACTTGCAGCGCAGGAATACAATCCCTCAACATATAATCCTGTTTATTATAGGTATATAGTTACTTTTCGAACGTACTGCTTTTAAAATTTGAAGCATTCATAATTTACCTGTATTTCTGAATGAAGATGCGTAATTTTGATAGGAATATAAGGAATCGATAAAGGTTGTAAGAAATTCAGAACTTCTGTATTAATTATGCTATTAGACGGCCCAAGAAATCCTGAGAATGAGTTTATTTTAATTAAATTTGAGCTATATTTGTAATACTCTCAAGAAAAATAAATATTTTCATTCGTACCTGTCAAGCGATGTTGATGGCACGAATTCAGGAATTTTGATTCAGTCAATCCATGGATTATTTGTTTGATCGTTGTCTGGATGTCAGAACATGTATCTAAAGCTAAAAATCCTGAAAGTTTTTAGAAATTTTATCATTAGTCTCGTGAAAAATTATCCCATGTTTCTCATTTTATAATGAGAAGAATGGTCAGTTTAAAAACGATTTCATAAAAATGATAATTTAAAATTTTTATAAAAATTTGACAGAAAATATTTATAATTTTTGATTTATTTATGTGTAATTAATTAACAATATATAAATAAATGAATGAGTTGAAGTTATAATAGCAACTTCTAACAATGGAAAATTATAGTAACGCTATAATTTTACATTGTTAGTTGGCTTTTTTATTTTTAAATCTATGTGAAAATGGTTTCATAGTTAGCATAAATTAGAGCAACGAGTTTTCCGCCTACCACCCAAAGAATATCAAAATTTTTCCATACCGTCACCATTTATAAAAAATTTCGGGATCAAAATAAAAAAAATAGGTAGACAAAAAATATTTTAGTTTTTTTCATAACCAAAACATAATTACCATGATAAAAGCCAAATATTTAATTTATATAGAAACAAAATATCTATTATTATTATATTGTTGTTTATTGCGTGAGCACGAAATAACTCCGGAGCAAAGTGCTATGTCGGACGAGTCAAGACATAGCTACTACAGATGTTTAGTTGGGTGTTAACTAACTGTCTGTGTCTGTGCTGAGAAACTTTCTTACTATGTTGCATGTATTGAGTAATGATGTCTTTTGTAGTGTTATGTATGTCTTGGGGTGTAAATCTAGTGTTTTGAGGCTTTTGTGTAGAGTGTGAGGAA
>WUQG02031215.1:0-11021 GCA_011317285.2 Androctonus mauritanicus
GTTGTCCGAGTTTACTTTACTCGGATGAAACGGTCCGCGTAGCATCCGAGTGGGTGCGCACGTATCGTCCAAGTGAACTCGATCTGAGTGTACTCTGATCAGGTCAACCTAGCTTAATTGTTCCAAAAATAAGATTCATATAAAATATTTAGAAATACATTTGCTATAAAAAGCAAGACACATAATCTAAGGCATTTATAACCAGTTGTTGGAAGATTTATTTGTAAGTTAGAGAATACAGTATATGCAACAAAATACTAGCTTAAAATAATTCATAGTTTTATTTTTACATTTAAGTAGAAGGAGAGGGATCTTCAAATTGGTGTGACAAAATGATAAGAGATTGGGAGAGAGTCAAAAAGTATTTGAAAAAGCATAATTTGGTTTATGATCCCTATGCTCTAAAATTCTCTTCTTCGCATAGCATTATTATTTTATAAATAAATGATAAATTATAGAACGCACAATCGATATTTCATTTTATAAACACTTTGAATAACTAGATTTTTTTATGCAATTAAATTGCATAAGAAAATCATTTTCTGTATACATATAGTTCTTATAAATCTGTTTTTAGCTACTATATGCCAACCTTATGCTAAAATATGATAATATACAACTGCTCAGGAAGAGCAAAAAATTTAACTTGCTACTGTATACAGACTAGTACAACAATTAATTGTACTATATTGATGCTTCAAAGAATAAAACAAATAACAATTATTTTTATATTTCTTTAGCTTTATGCTTTTTCTCAAATTTGATCATGCTTGGCCTTTTATCCTATATGTATTATACTTGAGTGATCATGATTCATTTTCTATTTTTTAAACACAATTGTTAAAGCTTTTTCAGAACAATTAGCATAATAGGAATATTTATTTATAATTTAAATATTAAACAAGCACTTTCTGCAGTAAACATTCTCAAGAACAACTTTATTACTTACTGGTTAGAAACGTTTTCGGTACTTGGTACCACCATCAGCTATATAACCTAGAACATGATTTATATATTAAATCATGTTCTAGGTTAGGCTATTGTTTACATATATCTTGTTAATATTTTAAAAATAAGAATCAATTTTAAATGTAGTGCGAGTGACATTAAAACATTGTAGAGTTTATTATAAATAATTTTGCTTCATTTTCATAGATATTTTTCTTGTAGTTGATGATTAATTGATGATGGTAATGAGTTCCAAAAACATTTCTAAGTAATAAAGTTGTTCTTGAGAATGTTTACAGCAGAAAGTGCTGTTTTATAGACTTTATTTATTAAATAATCAACAAATGCAATAGCCTAAATTATATTTTCATTGAAGTCATATGTTATTTATTGGACTCTAGTAATAGTAATTCTTTCTTTAGAAATGAATGCTTTTTTTTTGTGGAAAGGAAGTATTTTTCTATTTGTATTGTTCATACTGATCATTAAGAATTTTAAATCCTTGCTTTATGATGCCATTGATTTATGACCACTTGTATTTAGTGTCAGTTCAATTATATAATGATGATGATGTAATTGAAATGGCTGACAACAACTTCATGTGTGTCCAAGTCCTTGCACAATGGTCTGACATACAAAAATTATTCTTTTTGTGTCTGGTTCTATTTATTATACAATAATGTAGAATGTCTAATAAAAATTGATACATGTGGGCATTTCAAACTAAAACAGCCACTATATCATTTTCCTGAATGATGCTTGACTTTCAAGATGACTATGTATTGATTCTGGTTATTGGGGATACAGTAATTTTCTACAGAATAACTAGTTCATTTTAATCTAAATAAAATAAATATACTACATTAGTTTTCAAAAAGTTCCATCAAATTATTTGATGGAACTTTTTGAAAACTATGAGAGAGATATTTCTTTTGGTTAATTTTCATTTTTAAGAATTCTGAATTCTTTAACATGTGATAAAGAGTTGGCTTTAAAAATATATTTTATAGTTGGTTTAGATTCTTGAAAAGGATGATGATAAATAAATGGAGTTTTTAGTTTCAGTTAACACAAATTTTCTAAGACATGGCTTCCATACTGTAGTTTTATATTCAAAGGAACTGAGCTTAAGCATTTGCATTCACTTAAACTATACTGCATATGGGACACAGATACCAACTATAGGAAAATTTTGGGGTTCATTTGGATTAGGACTATGATTGATTTTAAAAACTTTCAAATTTCATTCCTACAGAAAAATGAAAAGTTTCATTCCCAACAATAATGTTTTAAAGGAAATGGTTTTGAAAAAGTTGAATTAGGATGTAAAATTTTAGCAGAAAAAAATTGTTTTTAAAATTTTATTAAGTATTCATGTGAAAAAATACCATACATATTTTTATTAAAAAATTGTAAAAATTTGGTGGTATAGTAATAGCAGGATGGAAACCAATTATTGTGAGAAATGGTTGATTTGTTAGCTTTACTAATATCTTTATTCACATAAATAATAGATTATGAGAGGTATTAGAAATTGTTAATTTATGGTAAATATACTTTCTTGTAAACAAAAATATATCTGTTAAGAAAAAAATGAAATGCATTCCATATTATGACTGTAACTTGAATGAAAATCTGTGCATAAAATGCAGTCTGCCAAAACCGGTAGAAAAAAAATATATATATGTGTAATTGATTTTCAGGCAAGTACTATTGACACTCATACTTGTGATACGAAATTTCCGACGACTGCATGTTGTTGTATATTGTTCATAGTCTATATTATAATATGAACTATGAACAATAATACTTCAATTGGTGCTCATATAAAAAATTGTAATTATAGAAAGTAAGATAACTGATTTCCATCTTGTTTTCTCTCTATTATGAAGAGAGATTCAAGAAAACAGGGATTTATTCTGTTTTGCTGGCAATGTTAAATAAAAATAAGTAGGATACTTGCAATAAATAAGTTTATCAAAAAATTGCTTAGCTGAAAAATTAATATTAAATTGCACAGTATTTTGTATGTTACACATGGGAAATTTTTGTGCAGTTATAATCAGATTTTAAAACT
The DNA here is from genome assembly GCA_011317285.2 of Androctonus mauritanicus. Classification (NCBI taxonomy): domain Eukaryota; kingdom Metazoa; phylum Arthropoda; class Arachnida; order Scorpiones; family Buthidae; genus Androctonus; species Androctonus mauritanicus. The sequence continues at coordinate 3,026 of WUQG02031215.1, forward strand.
AGGTAATGTTATAATATGCACTGGTATGGTTAATCAACATACAGCCCACCTGTTGAACATTGATTACAATGACATGCAGCTGATAGTTAGTTAGTTTTTATAAAAAGTAATTATTCTTAGGGCACATTAAAAAAAGCAAATATTTTAGATTATAATTCCCTCATTCTCATTTTATTGTATTTAGCATAAATTCTGACTGAAGAATATTGAATAGTCATTCTCAAATAGGATCTCAATCAACATTTTTTAATACTGTAATATGTTAAAATTATGCAGGTTTATGTATTGAACAAAGACGAAGGTGGTCAAGACACACCAATTGTTGCATATTTCAAACCCCAAATGTTTTCAACAACGTGGGATTGTACAGCAGGCGTCTATCTAAAGGATAGAGAAATGATTATGCCTGGCGAAGATGCTACGTAAGTAATTTTTTGTTAGATTAGAGATAATAATATCCTGAAAATTCTTATCGGGATTAATTTTCTTTAGGGTTGAATTAAGATTGATGAAAACTATGGTGATGGAACAGGGTCAGAAATTCACGTTTCGAAGTGGGAAATTTACACTGGGCACTGGTGTCATTACCAAATTATTGCCAGCTTTGACACCAGACGAAAAGGCCGATCTTCTTAAGTCAAAGAGGAAAAGAATGAAAGAACTAGAAAAGCAAAAGAACAAAGAATAATTTATGTCTGTGTTTGGTGTCAAGGAATATAGAGAGAGTTGAATGTAGCATTTTCATAGAATAAGACAGTTTCTTGTTTCACTTTTTATTTTATGAGCAAATATGCAAAATTGAATGTATACAAAGCATATAATTTGAATTCTAACAAGTATAATATATTGTGGAAAAATTCTTAATGATGATTCTTTTTATCTCATATCACAATAAGGATAGGAAATGGTAAAAATTTAAAGATAGGTAAAAAATTATGTACATCAAAAGACCAAAAACATTTGGCACAAAAAGCTGAAAAAATATGTACAAAGAAAAACATGATAATAGCAGTACTGTTGTGAATATATGTTGTTTCTATAACTTTGCCTTAATATGAAATTATCTCAACAAAAAACAGATCCTGTATATTCGTATCGTAAAAAATATAATGGTCACTAATTATTAGACCAGGTTTAAATATATAAAAAGCACAAGCATGTTTACAATTATGAGCAGACAAAATTGGAGGCACATGTTAAAAAAGGGTATCAGGCAGAATAAATGAAAGTCTGCATATTGTATATTTATATACAGTTGTGCTCTTAGTGCATAAAGATGTAAAATTTAGTTAATTTTATGAACATATATTATTGCCTTCATTTGATTTCACCACAGCAGTTAAAATCTTTCACGTTTTATCAGCTTACTCCTGGAATCTTAAAAGGCACGTTTATTTACAGATTTGGGCAAATTTTTGAACAACAATGACAAGTTTTGGAAAAATTAAGATTGTTATTAATAGAAAGGGAAGATTTCAATATGAAGATATTATAATAGTATATCTGCCAAGAAAATTAGTTTTGAAATGGCACCATTAGTTTCAAATTTCTGCATAGCTTTCACACAACAGTATGATTGGAATAAAATTGGAATGCAGTTTTTCTCCACATTTTGGAATTGTTCCATTTCTACTAAAATGAAATATTGCTATTCATCCATTGGAGCCCTTAATTACTGTCAATTTCACAGTAGTCTTCCATCTCGTAAGATTCTTGGCACATTATTATTATAACCACTCTCTCAGTGCATATAATTGAATATAAAAAGCTATTGCCCGAATTTCTTAGGCTTAAATGGTCCCTTTTTAGATAAATTAGGATCTTTCTGCTTCAAATCTTTCGTTAGGACTAATGGGACTTGTTTCACTCAGGGAGGGAAGCTTTATTTCTCCTGAAACTTTTCTATTAAAAAAAATTTAAGTTAGATTGCAGAAAAAATAAATTTAATTCAGCTCTAAATATTGAAAATACCTTTCCAACAATAACCCGTATGCAGAAGGAGCAGAATTTGATCTTTCAGTCTTATGAAAGAGTCCTCTATTGAAGATGGGACTTTCTCGGAAAGGATGACCAAATGAATGTTTCTTCAGCATACTCTTAACCAAAATCTGCAACACATCTTTTATAACATTTGTTTTGCAAAACAACACAATCATAAACTTACCAGAGTATCCAGTTTTGGAATTGTCCGAACACACTGATCTATTTCTTCTTGAGTAACTTCAACTACGACACAGTTCTCTTCTTGAGAGGGCAAAGGGCATAAACCATCTTGTGTTACCCAAACATGAGTCTGTTAATATAGATGAAATGCTTGATACTTTGGAATTATTTGAAGTATTTTATATATCTATCTTACCTTTATATCAGATAATTTAATTCTTTTTTCAGGCTCCTTTTCTAACATTTTTCTTAACAAATCTTTTAAATTATCACTTATAATTGGCCTACATTACAAAAGATTTTGGTTATAACAGAAAAGTTTTATAAGAAACTAACTAACGAATGATTTACCTGTCAGGAAATCTGAGTGGATCATTTTTAATTTTATTGTAGAGGTTTAATATGTTGTCATCATGAAAAGGCACTTGGCCATAAACAAAAGAATACAATGTCACTCCCATTTGCCAAATATCTAATGCCTATAAAATTGGAAAAAAGTTGGTTTTCTTTTCTATAATAAATCAAAAAAGATTATAATATACATACCTTTCCACTATACGTACTAAGGTTTTCTGAAAATAAATTAAATTTAAATTTTAACAACTTATTTAGATTTTAAATAAGTATATGAATTCTAAGAAATCAATAGTATCTCTCCTTAATTGGAAGCAAATTCAAACAACTAATTAGTAAGAATATGTTATTGCAGATGAAGTTAAATCCTTTCAAATTACAGATGTTGCCTAGAGGAATGGTTTTGATTAAACATTGAGAGAAATTAAATAAATAAATTAGATATTTAATGAGAGGTTCTTCAAATATTTGAAAATTATATTATGGAAAATCGACAGCAGTTTATTACAAACTTTGTATGGAAACCATTTGTTTTATAATTGCAATAACAGCACATAATTTATTCCTTTCATACAGATTATATATCAAAAGAGGAAGTCTTCTCAATTCGTAATCAATTTGACTTTTGATGCACTCCTTTCTAGCATGCAATTAGTATTGATCATTGGAGATTTAATAAAGAATATATTATATATTACCTTTTAATGCTTCCGGTGCTACGAAAGCAGGTGTTCCAGCAGTATCCGAAAGCAATGCATCTACTCCTTCAAACTGATTACAAACACCAAAATCTGAAATCTGAAATAAATTTTTTGTTACATAAATATGGAATTCTTCTGAATTGATATTTCGATTTACCTGGACTCTGCCATTATCATTCAGCAAAAGATTTGAAGGTTTGATATCTCTATGTACAATCTTCTGACAGTGTACTGCCACCAATGGAAACAAGCAATTAGATAAGAAAAGTATTCGGAAAATATTAATCCGATAAAGTCTGATACTTACAGTATTCGATACCTAACACCACATCTCTGAAATATTGCCAACTTTGCATTTCTGATAAAGGATTGTCTGTGGGGATTTCTACAACTGGCCTGTCGTCGTATCAAAAAACATGCTTATAATTAAAGGTAAATATTTTTAATATAATAAATACGAAATTATATAAATAGTTATACTAACCCCTTTTCTAATAATTCAAACACTACAAAAACATAATCAAATTAATCATTTTAAATATATTTTAATATTGGTTACTGTCTGATTTCAATATTTACCCATGTATAAATTGTCTTCATCTGGATCATTTAAAACCTGAAACATGTAAAGCATCAATATTTTCTGTGAATACTAAGAAGTATGCTTGTAATTTAGAAGTTTTTGAAAACATTAAAAAACTTTTATAAATAATAAAAGTTTTTTAAACAATATTTTAAACTAAATGTTAAGTTTTTCTTACTAATACTATATCACCATCAGCTACTAAAATTATCTATTTTTAAGCTTGCATTTATATTTTTCTTTATCTAGTTTTCAGTTAATTTATCCTGAATGCGATATTAAGAAAAATTTGTAGACAATCACCTCTATCAATTTCACCACATTCGGATGATTTAGCTTCTTCAAGATTGCTATTTCCCTATATACTTGCTCTATAGGATTTGTGATACTTTTCCTTTTTCCGTCTCTGGGAGGAGGGACACGACCTTCAAGAGGAAAATTAATAAACTATGAATACTTTAATGCTTTCTCTCTTTCAACATGTATATATAATATACATACATACAATAAAGAAATTATCAAGGAAAGAATTTTAGGATATAAACACTACTACCTAAATAAACTACTGTACAGTAAAGTTATGCATGGTGGAAAGGAATTTATATTTAAATTAATCATCACCTTCTTTGTGGTTCAGTTTAGTGCAAACTTTTAAGTCAAATTGCATTAAAAAAACAACTGTGTTATAGAAAATGATAGGTTAGAAGGTCAGCAAAAATGAAAATTGCACAGATTATCAGAAAAATGACAAGAGTGTTGTAGTGCTGCCGAAAATAACATTTTGATGACATCGCGATACACGTTGAGCCAAAACTGTCGACATGTATTTTTTACTTTTTTTTTTAATCTTTAGCGAATTAATTTTATATTTTAGAACAAGTTTGCTTTTTCATTAAATTGGTAGAACTTAGAAACTCTCATCATTTTTTGAACAGTATTAAAGGAGAGACGTACAAGGAATATACAATAAGGACATTTTTTAGGTGGAACTATATAATTTTTGAGTTTAAAATTAATTACAGATGCCAGCCATGTGGCATAAAAGCAATTTCCCCGTCTTCGTCTTTTGTCACGGTCACGCACGTATTCGCTGTTAATCAATGTTCCTTTCCAACGAACGCGTGTCACGAGGGACATTACTTATTCACGCTTCATTTCCATTTTCTGATGGAAAGGTGCATAATAATTGTGTAAGCAGCTACTTCCTGAATATAGCGCGCGCTATTAATCGTTACGCGTTAATAAAACACGCGAGAATCTAATTGATCACAGCATTTTCCTAAAATTCCAAATATGCGTTTTGTTACGCTCGATTAAAGTTGCACGAATTTTCGTTTCCGACCGAAAACGCTTCTGCACAATAGCAATTTGCAATATTATCTTCCCAAAGTGATATGTAATGTAAAATTCTCATGACTCGCTTGATAGTAATGTTCGATGCATAAATTATGCACTCTATTTGAGATTTAATCATTAATGCCATTCTCGTTTTGCATTATTGATACAATCGTTTATGGATGCTGAGAGTTTCTACTTTAACTACCACGCAGCTGTGCTATTTTTTGATGTACTCCCCCTCAGATGCTCTCGTTAGATTAATAATTACAACAATAATAGGAAGGGAAAAAAAATTACCAAACATTCCGGCTCTCTTCATTAATTTCTTTTTTGATAAAATTTTCATTGCCTAATAAAGAAACGGTTATTAAAATATTGCCCTAGTTTCAATTTTTTTTTCTTTTTAACTCTCTCTACTTGTACTCACATAATGGCTGTCGTCGTCTTCGTTATAGGCCAGTTTGACAATACCGTAGGACCCCTAAAACAAAACAACAACAACAGTTATGCTCCAGTTGAATAATTAAACTGCAACTTTTTTTTTCTTGTTAGTGCAACATTCAATGACAAAACTATTAATAATTGGGTGTGGTCCGTCTGTTCGACTGAAGTGGGTGGATCGGCTTAGTAAAACTTTCAAATTATAAATGAACATTCCTGTTTGATGATGATTTCGGTGTAGCAGTAATCACCTTACTTAAATTGAGTTCTGTAATTTTATTTTCTCCATTATTCACGAAGTTTTCTTTAGAAATAATTGTAACAGTATCGTTGCCTAATATTCAGATGGTGTCGTAATATTTCTTACGAGGGCATTTAACAATAATAAAAGGAAACAATGAAGCCAGATTAAAAAAACAGTTTAGGGTCTTTCAAAGCGCTCGCTGGTCCAGATATAAAAGCGAAATTTAAAAAAATTTATCAGTATGTTAATGAGGTAGCTTGTGTTTGGGTATTGAAGTTCTCCAAACAGTTCTAAAATCGCACTGATGATAATTAACGAGTAACCCACACGAGTTTAATGAATCGTATTCAATTAATTAAGAAATGTGCGCTCTTCATTAGAGATACACCCTTCGTTCTTTCAACTCTTGAATAATATAGTTGTACAACAACAACAATCCGATGATTGTGTAACTCTCTCCTTTCGAATATCCCGGAGGTCTTGTATATCGGGTCAATAACACGGAATAGTAGTGAATACTGGCAAGTTCGTTTTGTCTGCATCTACTACACGATTTTAACGTTAGTTCTAGAGTCCTTCAAATGATGGTGATACAATTTATTCGCACGAATTCACAGTAACTCACTATTAGTGGCTGCAGTAGTTCAGTTTTAACAGTAAATTCTAGGATTTCTGGCTATTACTTTCGTTAACAAGGATATATTACGAGGTCGCGCTACTTTAGCAGTGATTAAGACCACAATGTGACGAGAGGATTAAGTGACTCGCATCTAATAAGGATAAAATATTTACTTACCAAACCTATTTCACCTTTCAGACGATATTGATTGAGCTGTGAGTAATTATTATGAGCTTCAAAGGACACTCTACGACATTCGCGAGTATGACGTCGAAGATGAGGCGAAGAGTTGGGAGAACAAAAGGGAGAAAAAGGTAGAGAGGGATAAATGGGTCTTTCGTGATTACAGTAGACCGTATGGCTGTCTTGGGACTGGCTATAAGTTATTTTGGGTAGTCTAGATCGTGCACATTTAGTGAACGTTCTTAGCGCACCCCACAGTTCTTCGTCACCCTCTCTCTCATTTTCGGCATGGACGGGTAACGACGCCTTGCGTGGTATCCTTTTCCATTTTGAATCCAACGTCAGCCTCTCCACAGACTCCACCAGGTCTCCTTCGGATTGAGCATTTTTCTTTATGGCAGAAGAACACAGATCAAACTGCACGTGATTCGTCCCTCCTCCGTTTTGTTGCTGGTGAACGGACTTGTGCTGCTGCTGGTGATCTTTAACTTCTTTGTTGTCGCTAAGCTTTGGCATAGTCGTTTCCAGTCTGCGATATTCATTCTGTCCGCACGCCAGTTCTGTTTCTTCTCTAGTCTCAGTTATGCAGTTGCGCCTGTGAAAACAAACATTTTTATTGTAGTTATTGACGTTGCAAAACAGTTCTCCTTCATTCTATTAAAAATTCATTGATTGAGTTCGCCTGTTACCTCATTTAATATTTGTTTACACCGTTCCATTCGATATGTTAAACGAGATAAATCAATAACGACAATCATTCAAATTTAATGCGCCATTTTATTGAATCAGAGTGCTAATTTTTTTTTGTAAATGCGTTACCGAAGAGTTAAAATTTCGTTACAAGTTCTATTCAAGGACATCTTCCCACCTTTTCTGCAGTCAATACCTTTTTAACGACTTTAGAGAGTATTTTTTGTTAAGGCTGCAGCAACTAGATTTGCAGAATTAACAATTTCAGTCGCTAAAATCTATTAAATACCAGAATCCAGATTAACTTTCTGCCAATCATGCAAAGTATGCGTTAACATGTATCCGAAAAAAATGGACTTACTTAGAGTCATATTGTTTAGCCCAACGCTGGATGGACTCCTCAATGTTACAATGATGGCTTCGTTTTTCTAACATCAGTTTTTCCTCCAACAACATGGCGGATGCCAACGTAAATTCGACAATATATCAAATCGACTGTTTTGGTGGTCAGACGTATCCCATTTATGTTGATAAGAGTGAGGACGAGATTCTAATAATTAATAAAAAGAATGTATTCCCAATATGGAGATTATATCACGTGATACGTCCACTTCGTCTGCTACGCTTTTGCTGCCCCCTGGCCGTTAACGGAAGCCATCCATTTTTATCCAGACAAATAA
>WUQG02031226.1:0-11020 GCA_011317285.2 Androctonus mauritanicus
GCAGATTAATAAGCTTTTTAAAATATATGTTTGTTTGCTAGATATAAGTTGTTTTTTCTTTAGTCTTAAGATTTTTTGTTTTCCAAATCATTTTAATTATTTAATTTTGATTGAATAAATGTTAATTATATATTTGTGTTGACATTTTGTATGGTGATCATTCCAATTAATGGGGCCCCAGGGAGACTTCCGCCCTGGGCCTCGCTAGTTGTAGATCGCCACTGTATATATTTACAATAATATAGTACAGTATTTATTTTGATAAGTGTAATATTTATCTATGTTACTTATTAATATATATATACGTTAATTCATAACTTAAAAACCAAAGATATACGATTTTCAAACTTTTATATGATTTATATAATTTTTGAAAAAATTTTTAATTTTCATTCTTTTTTTGTAAAAATTTTCAATTTTTTCAATTTGTTATTTTATATGCAAGTTATAAATTGTTCTACAATGCCCATATAAAATTTGGAATTTTAGGTCCTTTGTTTTTTCATAATTTTCACTTAAAATGAAAAGCACAAAAGATCTGTACCTGATGTGAAATCAGTCAAAAATAATATGATAGGGTTTCTTCCATCTTTTGGAACTAAGAGACCTTAACAGCGACCTTCAATTATTAACTGACACGTTCTTTTGATATTATTCTTTCTTATAAAATGAAAAGATTGTCAGTATGAAAATGTCATTTATAATGAAACCTTCGGACCATCCATAAACTATGTCACGTTATTTCGAACACTGTTTGACCCCATTCCCTTCTCTTCACCATACCAAGCGTGACTCTTCCCTTTCCTTCGTCATTTTTCGTCACAAATCTACTACACCCTTCCCCTAACAGCGTGATGTAATTTCCGGATTTTCCCTTTACAGAAGTATTAACAAAAAATATATCGCGAAGTGCGATAAACGAATAATTTAATCGAAATTCGAAAGATTTATACTAATATTTGCCAAAGGAATTTAATCCAAAATTTGAACCAAATCTTAATTAAAATTAATGATCTAATTCGTGATTCAAAAAATTTGCTATTTTGCATTTATCAATTTTATTTTTGAAATCGAATTGTTCGATCTGTTCTTTTCGTTCAAGTACAGTGTATCATTATGTGATTTAAATTTTTGTGCAGATGACCGATAATAATTAATATGCAGTTTGTTAAAGAAATGTTTATAATGAATTATTATATTAATCCAAAATGAAAATTTAGATATATTTTTATAAAGCAATCAGTTTATTTATCATCGTTTGATCTATTTTAACAATTGCAACCTTAAAGAAATGGTCGAAAATTTGGATCTTGATGATACCACTTGAATGGAATAGATTGCCGACGTTGTATACTATTTTGCGAATTATTTTCGTGGCTAATAATATTTATCATCGCTGTGATCATATATTGTAAAAAAGACCATAGATGACGAATGATTCGCAAACCACAGATTGAGAAAAATTGTTAAATAATTGTAATTATGCGTCTATATCATAAACAAGTCTAGGTTATGCAAAAAATCTATAGGCATGGATATGGAATATTTCAAATTAAAATTCAATTAATTCATAAAAATATTCTAAAATTAAAACTGATCACATAATTAATCATCGAACTACTAGTGATATCTTTGTACAATAAAACCATTTTCTGATCAGATGATATCATTGTATAGAAGATACATATACTGCAATTATCGATTTAAGCTGTGATATCGATAATATCGATTCAAAACGTAATGAATGATTCGAAATTTTTGTCGTGATTAATTTAATTAAAAATAGGATTCATTAATTTCGGGTACATTTTAATGAATTAAATCATTATGAAATATGCTTTTAATTCTATAAAAAACCAAAAATTGTACACTGCCAATAATTAATACATGAAATATCTGAAGCACTATGGCAGGGAGATTCACAATAAAACTTGGGGAATAAACGGGAAGAAGCGCTTTCGATTTTTTATTAAAATCATCATCAGCTTCCATACAACGAACAAATTCAAATAGAACAAGAATCAAACTAGTAACTATGATAACATTAATCACTACATGAATAATTCTTTGAATTATTTTTACGCTTAATTATTGAATAACGCTTTTAATTATTGAAAAATTAGATAAATTTTGAATCGGATTATACTGATACAAATTCTCGTTAGAATACAAATAATTTTGTCATAAAGTTTAATTTGTATTGATTCTGAATTAAAGAAATTACGTAAAACAAATAAATCGTTACTTAATATTTACGTATATTAGAAATGTGTAAAGTACGAAGAAAAATAGCCAATATCACTTAAAAATATTATACAGTATTCGATTCTCCGTAATTTTATACGTACTTTAACATCAAAATCCATTTGTCTTTAAAATATAATTATTTATATAATATCAACAATCGCCACGTTTTGTTATTTTTTTTTAATAAGAGATCAATATAAAAGAATTTCTTTCAAGATCAATTCTCTACTTGGAAATTAGTTTAGTTTAAATTTAATTTGGAACCGAGTATTAATAAAAATTATTACTGCGAAACAAAACTTTTAAAATTTTTATGAAGCATTCTAGGCATAGAATCAAAATTTTGATTTTTTTCCCCTAAAATGTGATATTTTTTGTAGATATATATTATTCCAATAGCTGAAAATATCCTGAGTTTTCTTTACATATATGTGGCAACAATGGCGTGCAAATAACGTAATGATGTAACTGGAAACTAGTATGAAATATTCTTAAAAAACTATGGAAATTAAAATACTTCAGTAATTATTAATTTTTTATGGCTTGGCGTAATTAGGAATATAGGAAGTAAATTTAATGTACGCTACACCGAAATCATTTTTGTTCTAAGTCACAATAACGTTATATACCTATGATAGGCGTAGGCCTATTTATTATAACACTATCACGTAAAAGGCCAATTATGCAATGGCTAAGGTCACTTGTGACGTTACTGTTCCGATTTAAAAAAAAAAAGTCTAGTCATTTTATGTAGACTCACAATTATAACAAAGATAAAAAATAAATAAAAAATATATAAATTAGATCTTGTTAAATTTCCAACTTTTAAAAATTGTAAATCAACTTTTAACAACATATTCAGCTTTACTCTGACCAACTGATTCACATCTTTTTTCACGTCTCATTTACTTATGAATACGCCGCCTGGCAATAAAAATGTACTCAACCATGTCGTTAAAAGTAGCCACCCTCAATAATTCTTTTCATTTCTTACAATTTCACCATCAAAATAGAACTTAAAAATCTTCCAAGTAAAATTAAAATTTTGCATTCATATGATGACATAATTTTTAAAAATTGAAGAAATTGAACATATTATTTTAATCATTATTAGGCCTATACAATAGCACATATCAAACTAATAAAATCAATATAGGCATGCATACTCAAGCATTCTATATTTTCTTCAAATAATTTAAAAAAAAAGGATATTTAAGAAATTTTTAATGACCATTATGCACAAGTTACGATGACATACACAAATTGATATTTAATAAATGATAAACAAATTCTTGATGATGAATTTTATTTTTTAATAACAAATATAATATTTTGGCAAAAAAAGAGGACACGATGTTTATAAAAAGAAACTAATGGAGAATAATATCATATTATATGTGCAGAACTATGCAATTTTGAAAAATATTACAGAAACGAAAAATGCAAATAATATTTTATATCATGCTTCTGAAAAAATTAAAATTATATTCAAACAATTTCGATAATTATAATATAAAATCAAAGTATAGTATTAATTATATTTTATTTAAAATATAAATTTCATAGAAAATTAAATATATTTGCCGCACATTGTTAAAGTTAATGTTTGATATATAAAATTAAAATCAATTTTTACTTTATATGTACTGTGTTTTGAAATTGTTATTTATAGATCTATGCTGGTATAAAAAATATTTTGGAATAAACTTGCATATCTATCAATTAAAAATAATTAGATGGAAATGTGTTTTAGATATGAAACAATTTCAAATTTAATCATTGATTTCTTTTTACTGTTTAACTTAAAGAGATTCATGATAAAATAAAATCAAACTTTGCACTTAATAGCTTTTGGCTTTAATTAAATTAATGAATAAATATCTTCGTTTTTATATTCTGAAGGGATTGTGGTCAACAATTTGGCTGAATTTCCAATTTCTAATAGCCTTCACTGATTTAGAGTCTCTAGAATGTCCAATATCTAATGACTACACCTCTTTCCTAGTTTCTACATTTAAAAATATTGAAATTCTGAGATCTCAAAAAGTTATATTAATGCTAACTCATATCGCATTGCTAGATAACGGATTTTAGAAATGAAATTTATATTTTTTTCTTTTTGACTGTTTAAAATAATATTTCACCTGCTTTTGTAAGATACAATCATCGATATATATCGATGGATACAGTATATATATTTAGTCATGGTTTTTATTTGTTGGTTCTTACCAACTTTTATCTATAACATTTATGTTTAAAAAATTATGCTGATTTAAAAATATATAATTTGCTTTTGAATCTGTTACCTACAAAATGACATGCATGATGGATATGCACCCATACGTAACATTAGCAGCAGAGGTTGTGTTTATATTAGTATCATTCTTACAAAGAAAATCCTGCTGTTTTTTAAATTTATAGAAAAAAATTTAATCTGATTATTTTCTGCTTTTAATTTTTAATATTTTTTAAAATTAATAACTAACGTGATCGCACGTCTCTATTCTTTCCGAGTTATGTTTTTACGAAAAAGTTGATGTGAAGGGATGAGAGAAATGAAATCTTTTCTCAAACTATATATAATGGCATAATGTAAAGATATGTCAGATTCGGAACGGGAAGGTTGTTTGACTGAAATATAAATTTCATGTTTCGCAGATTTGCATCATATAGAAAAGTATCACGTGTCATACTGATAAACGCAAGCTTATACAATAACACAGCAATAATAATAATTATCAGATACTACGGTTCGAGATTATCCGACTAAAAAGGGAACGAATATCCCAGTATTCATAGCGAATCATCTCGCCAGCCATCTTGGATTAGAAAGAGAGAAGTTAAAAAGGAATCAAACATAGATTTAACGTTTCTTATAATCTAGACACCTTATCAGTTATGTAGAATTTTCAAGTGCCTTTATAAGAATGGACATAACGTCTTCCAGTCTGCATGACAGGTGTGTAGAATGAATACATTTCAGACATTGATATATTTTGATGTTTCCAATTAAACTAAGCAGCGATAAGAAAAACAAACTCATATAGCTGATTCTTTATATGAAATAAAAGATAAATAATAGCTATCAAATGGCGATTTTATATGTTTAAATACACACAAATCGGAACACAGTTGATTACAAAACACTGACAACAAAACGATTTGTTGTTGGTAAAAGTTTAATAATTTCGATATTTTAGTTAATTTATTCCTAATGATGCATTACCGATAGTTTATACGGATTAGTTAACCATTTAGATGAATGATTGTTCAGTTTCGCAAATGGCAAAATGTTAATAAGAGAGTTTCGTTATGGGATGATCCCAAACTTATGTATAGGCCATTTAGATAATGATTTTGTTTATATATAAAGAACTTGAAAATGTAAAAATAAATTTAATTAGCCTAATAATATAGTTAATTCACACAATAATAATAGAATAAAAGTGCTTAGTCACATCAATTGCTATAGCGATTAATTAATTTTAATTTAATGTTAAATAAACTGTGACATTTCGTCTAACTTTAGAATCAATGCTTAGCTGATCAGTCGAATGTTGATTTTATAATAATAAATATTAGTATATATTACTTTATGTTAAATGCTGTTAACGAATATACGAAAAAAATTAATACTGTAATGTAGGTCCAAACTGTATAAAGAGAACAAAAATTTAGTATTTAGATTTGTTCTATATTTCTTTAAACATGATATATGAATTATAGAACGAATTTTTTTTCTTGTTGATTGTTTAAAATGACATTTTTCTCCATGTTCTGTTAAGATTCATATATTTATCTATAGTTTTTATTTGTTAACTTACATATTTTAAAATATAAAATAAATGTAAACATTATCCCTTATCAATAAATTTGAATATGAGTATTCACATATTTAATTATATATCTTGAAGATTTTATATTTTATTTATATAATTAATGGACATATATTATAAAGTTAGTTGTATATATAATATTAACATAAATATATTTTTATATAAGCAAAAAATATTTTAAGCACAATCAGAATTAGTAAAAATAAAATTAAGTGCAAAAATAATCAACAGTTTATCCTATTTAATAATTAGATTATTAACTTTAATCCAGATCATAAAAAATGAAACTAAATAAAAAAATTCTAATGTCATTTAACTTTTTAGAAAAAGTAACAATATGATAACCATGCAAATGGAAATACTTACAAAACAATAATATAATTATCATTAAACTTCCAAAATTATTTACTGTTTTTATGATAATCTGCAAATTTGATTTATATTTAAATTTAAAATATTACATATAGGTAATCTATAAAATATATATTCTATATTTATATTTCTATAATCCTATATTTTCTTTAGGTTTTCTATATTTAATAGGTTTTTTATATTTTTCTTTTTAGATCCTATATATAAATTATCATAATCTTGTCATTCATTCAAAAATTATAATTCAAAAAATATATTTAAATTGTTAAAATAGGTAAATCTTTCTTATAAATTAAACATATTTTATTTAGGCCAATTTTTTGATCAGATATTCAAAATCTTTTATAAGTATTTTATTTACAAATATTTTCCTTAAAATTTTTTCTATTTGAGAAAGAAAGTTCAGTTCTTTCTTATTATAGTTGATTATCATCAATTAAATTACCATTGTTATGATTCAATATTTATACTTTTCAGTGATCTTGTATGTCTTATGCTATATTATGATTATTCTATTTAGACTACATATTTTTTTTAATTACCTAATTAACACAGTTATAATAAAGCTATAAAAATTAAAATATTTTTTTAAATTTTATGAATAAAAATCATCATTCAATATTAAACAAAGCTGCTATTAATACATAGATTTAAAATATATGCAGTATTCTATAGTAATTAGTTTATTATAAACAAATTTATAATATTTATAGTGTTTTTTAATTGTACTTAATTTTTTGTTTTTATTATTGTCAATAGTATTGTAATAGAAATTATAGTTAGTAATTTGGATATTTATTTTTCATTTTTATATAATAGCTTACTATGCAGTTAATTAGAAAAATTTGTCTCATCTCATAAAAAAGTAACCCTTACAAGTGTTTATCATAACATGAAAAATAACTTGATCAGCTGATTGGCTTCAGATGATGATGTATTGTTTTAATATCTTTGATATACAGATTTATTTGGAATTTAATGTAGTATAAAAATAAAAGAAAAAATAAAATTTGATATTCATAGCATTCAGAAAGAGAAAAATGTTTAAATTATAAAAACTACAATTTTATAAGTAAAAAGTTATATTTTTAGAAATTTAAAATAAGTAAACTATGATAATATTATACAGAAAAAGCCTATAATTCTATTACTAATATTAGTTTTATTAATATAATATAAAAGTTAATTATATATTATTAAAAATCAATTTTGATGTTAATTAATACAGAAAAATTTTAATTCAGAATATAATATAATAATTGACTGTTTTACATCATTTAACAGTCTGTGTTATTTACACTAATTTTTCGATTTATATGTATTTTGTAGTTTTGAAATATTTTTTTAAATTTCATATGTACAATTTAAACTTTAATAGAGAAGTTTTAAAAATTAACTTTTTGAAATTAATTCACATTTAATTAGATCTCATCAGAATATATGCATTAATAATTAAAGTTTTCAATAAAAGTAATCGATATAGTTTGCAAGTTATAATCTTGAAAATATAGTTATCCCTCATTTTACAAAGTTAAATGCATTTCTTATAAACTCTTTGTTAGCCAGAAATTCATAAAACAAAAACTTGATTCTCGTTAATTTTAATATAAGAATTTCCAAACATTCAATTTTTGTAGTTTTATTTTTTGCTTAAATATAAAATTTTGTTGAATATTGGTCTTAAATAATACCTATTATTCTTAAAAGTTTTTATTCTGATAAATTATTTGTGAAAATAATCAAATTTTTTGAGATTATTGGATTTATTGAATGTTGGAATAATATATGAATAGTATTGAAAGTTTTTAAATTATTTCTGTTTAAAATACAATTATAGATTTAATTATTATAATTATTTTATTACAAACTAATAGTTACAAAATAATTTATTTTTTAAAGGATTATATTGGTTTTACTTAATATTTTCTGATTTAACTGCAATATATTATAGCCTCCTCTGTCCAATCATCCAGCCAGCTGGACATTTTTCATGATTTTTTTTAAGATATTTTTACTTGGATGAGTGAACTCAGTCTATTTGTCCAGCTGCCTGTATGTCCCTTCTTTTTCATGCATTTTTTTCTGAACACTTCATGGCACTATGAGCCCTACAGTACCAACTGAAATATAGTTGCTCCCATTCCATTGACGTCTGGTGAATGTGCTCACAGAAATGGTGTTTTTTTGGTTTTTACAGGAAAATATCTGTATAGTCTAGAAGTCTATCTGTCAAGAAAATATCTATATCAGGAAAATATCTGAGAGTGAAATTATAATGAATAGTGACCCTAGACTCTAACTACTGTATTCCCATTTTCATGTTAATGGTTACCACTATGTTTATCATAGTGGCAACCATGTAAATTTTTCAATGAAATTTTTTTTGGAGACTTTTGTATGGGTTTCCATATCTGAAATAAAATTTTTATTAAATTTCCTTCAGTGGTTTTAATTTTGGACTGAGGAGGATAGAGCAAATTTGCATGTGGATAGGAAAATGTATTGATAATTATATTAGAGATTCTGTTTGTCTAGAATAATATATACTCATTATATTGTTAAATAATTTTATCATAATTGCAAAATTTTTGGAAGACAATAATTAAACTACAAATATGTCATCATTAGCATAGTGGTTAATATCATTTTGTTATAAGATTATTGTTATATAACAATAAATTTGATATGAAAATATATCTGATATAATCAGTTATTATAATAAGTAAGAATAAACCTAAAAATAATCGATTATTCATAATATTAAATTGATGATAGAACATCTGAATAACAATTTCTTTATCTAATAATTTAACTATGACTATATACATGCAAGAATAATTTATTAAAATATGAAATAGAAATTATAACATATAACAAGGTAAAATCAGTTAAAGATGAAATGACTTTTCATAAAAATGAAAATTATTTTCTTAAATTGAGAAACAGTACAAACTAGCACAGTTCACTATGTGAAAATTCATAAAATAGAAAATTGTTACAAACAAGAGCTCTTCATGTTATGTTAATCCAACTTTATATAAAGATTTCACAAAATATTTTGAAAATAATTAATCTATAAAATGCAAGATTTAATTTTATATGGTAGTATTGCAATAATAATTAACATTCAAATCCAGTTTATTAAATAAAATGGCTTTGAATGTATAAGATGGTGATTCACGCTATATTTTTCTGTCAGATCTGCTTTTTGAATATAATGATTTTTATTTTATAATTTAAAAGTGAGTTGTTATTCACCTTGTGTTGATATTTTTGTTTTTGTAAGAAAAACAGTTATAAATAAAGTTAAAAGTATCTTAGGGTATAATTAAAAAATTCAATATGAGATGAATGACCGTTTGCCTCAGATAATACAAAAACTCATTTAAGTGGACTTTGCTATAATACCATATTCATTTTTAAATCATGCACTTTTTACGATAATTTTATAATCTAAACAAAAAATGCATGATTTAAATCAGGAAAGGATTATAAGTTATGTATCTTTAGAAAAAGTTTCAGACTCTTCTATTTTGGCTATGTAATATTCTTAAGAGAGCTATTATCACCTCATGTCATTGGATGATAACGATACATATTTGACTTATTTTAGGTTTTATATGCCAGTTTTAAGTATTATTTAGTTGCAGATTATTTGATTATTTTCATTTTGAAATATAAAATTAATTGAAATGATGTAGGACCAAAATAATTAATATCTCACTGGGAAATTTTTAGAGTAGACTTAGAACATATCTGATGAGATTTTTTTATATAACAATTTGCCAGTTTCATTGTATTCCAAGTTTTATCGGCATTTTATTTTCATAGTTTTTCATAGAAAAATAAACAATGACTTTTAGCAATTTGTTTATCCTATATAAACTATAGTCAAGTAGATTGGATGAAAATATTCTAAATCACACAGTTTGAAGAATCTAATGATATATAATACTTGTTTTATGATGAAAAAAATGTATCCAGTGTAATAATTTATAAACTTGTGAATAATTTGTGCTCATTAGCACTAAAGTTTGAAATTCGTAATGATAAGGAGTTATTAGTAAATAAAAATAGCAAATGTTATTGGCTGTTATTTTTATTTAATTTAAAGAAAATCCTAAGGCTACTCATATTACGATCTAACATGGTAGCAAGGCTCTTCAAATATTTACTTAACAGTACTTGTTAATTCATGGAATAAATTTTACAAAATGTGGTATTAAATGCAAGAAATAGTCCACCCATACCACCCTCCTTTCTCTCAGAAATAGGATGAAGTAAGAAGTAGGGAGAAATATTTTGATCATCAAAGTATATCCAGAGATACACAGATAAACGATGACAACTAACATTGCCTGAGAATAAGTATGCAAAACCATCAATAGCACTAAGGCAGGATTGATTTATATAAAGAAAATCACACTACACAATAAGTGAAGAAGCGCTTTTGATTTTAATAAATCCTCTTCAGTTTCACCAACCAATAGAACATCAAATGGTAATAATTTGGAATACATACAAATCTAGTAACTATAGTAACAATAAATGTAAACATAAGATAT
>WUQG02031237.1:0-11020 GCA_011317285.2 Androctonus mauritanicus
ATCGCCGAACCGGGAAAAAGCTGACCTCTCGCGGTCAAAAACTGCGAAGCGAGCCGTTGCGATAACGGTCGCTACAAATATTTATCTTAAACGAATTTCGAATAGCGGTAAGTTTAAATCAATTGATTCAAATCATTTAGGTAAGGAACAAAAAAGTACCAAGAGTTAAATAATAAAATAGTGTGATGTGTGACGGATAAGGAAAAAGAATCGATACTTAAATCATATATAGATATTTAATTTTGAAATTTTAATAAAGTATGAATAAGGCATAGCTTGAAGTTTTGCGCCCTAGGCGGTTGCCTAGTTTGCCTAAATGGTAGCGCCAGCCCTGCTTATACTATAAAGATTTTCAAAAATTATATATATATAACGTAACTTGAAATTTATATATATACGTTTCGTTACAATCTCAAAATTCTGAACTTATTTAAATAAAAGCAATAAAATAATAATAAATAGGATACTAGCAAAATAAAATTTACAAAAAATTTTATAGATTAATTTTATTGATATTTTAAGTATATACAGTACAGTTATTAATTATTTTAACTTTTCTTCATTGATAATAAAATGGTTTTTGATTCGAGTTTTTGTAATAAAAAATAAAGAAAAAAATCAACTTTATTTATTTCGTGATAATTTATAATTTTTATCATCTTTTATAGAAAAAACTAAAAAAAAAAAAAAAAATTAAAACGAATTGTTTAAATAAAATTTTAAATTTATTATACAGTTAAATATTGTATAAATTTATTATACAGTTATAAATTTTAAAAGAAAGTTTTTTAGATAACACTTTAGAATACTATTGTAATTAAATACTGTAGATTAATTTCCTTCAATTTGGTATCTCACATGCCGGGCTTATTTGAACGTATAAATCTACAGGAGACGAAATATCGAAAACAAGATGGCGACGATTTTGAATTTTTACCGTTTCTCCGCCAGCATGCAGCCTACAGAGATAATTTATCCACCAAATTCAAGCCCTGACCATACCTTTTCTAAATTTCACAATTTCGGTTTTCTCGTGTTTACGAAAAGCCGTACAACCAGCAAAAATCGAAAAATATGGCGGCCATTTTTTTGATTTATCCCGATTTTCTTCTCACCTGTTAGAAATATAGAAATAATTTCTTCAACTTTTAATTCGTCGACTAATTCCCTTGAATTTGTCATGCCACATGCCAAACTTTTTCGAATATATAAATCTACAGGAGGCGAAATATCATAAACAAGATGGCGACGATATTGGATTTTTTCGTTTCTCCATCATTATCTTTGCCAGCATGATGCCTACAGAGATAATTTGTGCACCAAATTCAAGCCCCGATCACTCCCTTTCTAAATTTTCTAAGTAATAAATGTTAAAAATTAAAAAGTTTATAAGAATGAACAGCTATTTTCTTAATTTAATTTTGAGTAAATCAATTTAAAAGATGCTATTTTGATTTAAATTAAATAATTTTAAATAAAAATCATAAAAATTTGAATTTACTTTTCACTCCGAATGAAAAGTAAATTCAAATTTTCGATTATTTTTAAAACTAATATTTCTTAACCATCGTAGGAAAAATAATTTTTTGATATTTTTGATTACTTTTTTGAATAAGTTGACTTCCGCATATGACGAAAACAGGCATTTGTAATGAATATCCATCGATGTATTGACATATATTATATACATGGATGGGTGCGAGTGTAACGTTATTACCGTAATATCCTATTCTCATTTCTCGATTATCTCTGATTTGCAGCAGTTTAAAAATTGCTTGTAAAAACTTTTACAGCTACTTAATAAAATATAAAAATATTCTAGAAGCTGCAAGGAGTATCAAAAATATATATTCAAAAAATTATTAAAAAATAAATATATTAAACAACATGTTTGTCGATTACAGAGTTATTAAGTACAAGCCTAATAAACAGGAAACAAATGTTAATATTATAGTTGTTATTGTTAATGTAGCCTGAGATATTTATTTTGTTAGTCATCGTTATTAAAAAGGTGGCAACATAATGTTTATTCCATACCCACGGACACGCCTACTTTGAGTAATTTAACGCATTTTCAAGTGTTCGATCTATTCATTTGGATAATCCCAGATTTCCTACAAAACTTTTTCTATCCCTAGTCGATTCTCCTAAATTTTCAGCCCCACAGAAAATTTCCCCCACTAGATCTAGTAGGAAAACTATTTACTGATCACTCATTAGTAGATCCATCAATAACAGCTTTATATATTCACTATATATACATTGATAAAACGAATGTCATATTTCCTTTATAATCGCCATTGTTGATATTTACCGCCATTGTTTATTTTATCGCCAATGCTTACTATTGGCCATAAAATTGTTTTACTTAAATTGAAAAAATCTTTATAAACTAATAATTTTTTATAAATTTTATCGATATTTTTACATTTTGATATGAAATCTTTCGAATTTTTCTATACATTTTAGAGTTTGCCAAGAATGCAGCGAACACATAATAACCATTGATGATGATAATTCATCTTTAAACTTTACAAAACACCACCTAGTGTAAAAATTTGAATTGCAATCTTAAGATAATTTACTTTTTCACGTTTTGTATAAGTTTTAAACGTCGTAACAAAATCTCAGTATAATTTTTTTTATAATTTGTTGCAGTCTATGCGATAATCTTTATAAACTTTCTGTATAATTCTTCATTTGAGCATTAGATCAATAGCTATAGCAAAAAATTTGAATTATTCAACGCAAACAGTTAAAGGGCTCTATTTTTAAATTCATTAATTTTAATTAGAAAAATTATAAATGGAAAAATTACATTTATTATAATTAGAATTAAATATATCCAATTATCTATCCTATTTGTAAAAACTTTTTAAAGATAAATCATCGTGTTTTGAAAATCAAATTTTTTCTCTTTATATTACAGTTTAAGACTCCCATTTTTCTGATTCGTCCCTAAACAAAGTCATTCCAAATTCAATCCCAGAATGCCCACGTTCATGATGAAGTCTTCTGTTTTCTTTGTCTCATTTTCATGTCGCATTCCAACTGGAGGTTGAGAAGTTGCTGAATATTCCAATGCACATCTTTGGTGAAGTCGATTGTCAGGTCCTACCAGTTCAACGGGCCTAGCCTGAACTTCTGAAAAATTCTAGAAATGTGGAAGGTTCTAGATAAAGTCTTTCTCTATCAGCAGATAACACTATTTTCTACAAAATATATTGATTACTAAAGTGGCGGGTCGAAAACAGATCTTGTAATGAAAATGAAATGTATACATGGAACTTAGCACCACGATATTGATGCATATAATTATCATAGACTCGTAGAATGAATATTTTAAGAATTTCAGCGATTATGAAAGTTAAATCGAACTTACAAAATATAATTTCGTGAATTGTACCATCTCATAACAATCATAAAGTAATATTAATTAGATTTAAAAACTTTGTTATTAGATACAGACACACGTTTCTATAATTAGTTTGTTCAAGTTTTTGTATATTGTAGCGCAATAAACGTACTATTGATGATATTCTGTGTCGTAATTTATTATTGCTTCATAGAATTATAAAAAAGTCAAAATTAAATATTTATATGTAAATAAATTTAATATAAACATTGTAATTTTCACATTTCAAAATTTTGCAAAGTTTTTATGAAGTATGTAATACCTGAATATAAAAAAATTCACAAAAATTTGATACCAAACTATCTAAGAATGATACACGAAAAATATGTTGGGTAATTTTATTTTGTAATATAATGATGTAATATAGATGTAATATATAATGATATTTTGTAATATAATGTAATGATTTCTAAAAAAATGTATGAATATTTATTAATATGTTTGCAATTTATTAAATATTATTGAAAGTAAATACGATAATTTATTATTATGTGAATCACTTAGTCTATAATGATATACATTACAAAAGCTGTTCAACTTTAAATTATGTACGTATGCTTATCTAATAGGAACAAAGATAATTTTCAAATCGTGATAATCGATGATAAAAGACTGCTTCGGTCAACGTTATGCAACCGTATTTCTTTAGTCTTATTTCATTTAACACGTGTGTTGAAATTCGACAATAAAATATAAATATTTAATATCATATAATTTTTTTTCTATCTAAAAAATCATAACGTAAAGCCAATCAAGAAATCATGTGAGTAGAACGATTGAAATGTGTACTGTATAGTAAATATATGCAAAATTTTATTGATTTTACTCGCTTTAACAATAGACTATTTGTTTATCATCACATAATCAAATTCAAAAATTTTCTACAAAAATAATTTTAATTAGATCTTTATACAGCTTATTACAGTCTTGTAAAGTTATACTTTAAATGAAAACATAATTTTTTTATAATATTATCTTTAATAAAATAAGAATTAGAAGAAAGATTTAAATTGATGATGTCATTTATTGATTTTAATTTTTATTCCCTATTCAACCTATTTTTCTGTAGATTAAAATGGAGAAAATTAAAGTGGTTATCGATACTGACTGTGGTGTGGATGATGCTTTAGCGCTGATGTTAGCTTTTAGTAGAAGAGATCTTTGTGAAGTTTCGGCCATTACTTGCTGTCATGGAAACACTAACGTTGACAACGTATGTGATAACGTGTTGAGAGTGTGTGAAGCGTGCGATATAACTCAGGTAAAAAACTATAAGCTTAAAGGTTAGTTCATAGTTCGTCGGAACGAAAGATAATAAGAAAAAAAGCGGATTTTTTTTCGATCACACAGTTTTTCTTAGTTTAGAAAGGTTGGAGAAAATTAACTTTTTCAATACATTCAGTTCACGAATATTTGCATTATTGACTAGAATGAATGTAGCGATATTCAATGAACTGAACTGTTCATTAAAATCAAAAAATATTATTTATTAGGTACAAAAACAATCGATTATAAGGCATTTAATTGTTTATAATCTATAGCCAATTATTACCATTATGACCATTAGGATTATATAGACTGTTATAGAAATATTTAGATGCATAAGTTCTATATGTATTTATAATAAATTAATTAATTATTAATATTATATATAATTTTATCATAAATATTAGAAAATATATAATAAAATCTTCTTTTCAAGAGCTACTCTATTTATAGATCTAACAAGTAAAAAAGAAGTAAAAAACTCGTTGAATCGAAATTTATAAGTATATTTAGTTTTATGAAAGCTAGTAACCACTTCTGAGTCTATAAACTTATCTATATCTATAAACCGATGAGTATTATTTTAAACCTATAAATATTGCGTAAAAATTATAGATCTATTAACCCATAGAATTTTAATATTGTCAATAAAAATTGTCGTCTTTAACTGAATTATATTTATTTAGTATAAGGGCATAAGTTTAAAAATTTTAAATTTATGTATTTTACATATACATTAGATATACATATATGATCCAGATAGAATTGGCGTTCAGTTTTTAGTTGCTTACAACAAAAACTGAAGGCCAATTCTATCTGGTCTATAATAGTGATGGCAAATAAATGACACACAGAAAATTTTATAGCGACTTTTTATTTGATTTCGTCCTTATTTATTTTAAACTCCAGTAGTTTTAAACTCATTTATATGCCTTAGATAATATAAATAAAAAAGTTTACTTACGAGTGAATATTTGTATTTTACTCTGGTAAATAGTTTGGTATCTACACTGACACATACAGTACATATCATAGCACGTCATGATATATATATATATATATGACTTAATTTTCCTAATTTTGGTATGCGAAAAATTTTGGATTTGCCAACATTAATCTATAATATCTCTATATCTTCACTGGTCCATATTTATTGCGTTATTTATTGAACACATACAGAATGTCCTAGCATTTCTATCCCACATTTTTCTGTGTAAATATAAGTTGAAAAAATTGATTAAAAATTTTTATTTGTAACTCCTTTAATTTAAACTAATACACTTTATGTCACATATTAATATTGTATGATCGAAATTTGAAAATACTATATATGCAATATGGCAACGGTAAACACCAATTTTATCTAGTTCTAAACCTCTTTTTGTCTTTACACAATGGACAGTTCTTGGTAACAGCGGTATTTTCAAAAATACAGTACAATATTTAGCAATGAATTTAACAATTCATTGCTAAATATTATAAGTTGCCGATAGAAGAGATGAATCGACGCCAAATTCTAGACACACCTGAAAAACTTGAAGTTACTGGAATTAAAATATCTGAAGGGATCCAGAATTTTTTAGATGGAGGAAGTCTTGCCAACAATTAGATTCTGTTTTGATAATATTTAACATAGTTTATAAAATTGGACGCTGTACTTTAATATTGAAAACATATTTGTATTTATCATAAATTAGAAAAAAAATCTTTAGTTAATATTTCGATTTGATTGCTGCACATATTATCACAACAAAAAAGTGTTCATCTTATGATAAAAACATAAACAAGAATGGTTTTATTCCATTTCATTTGAAAAAAAAAAAAAAAATGGAATCGGTACCTGCCGCAATGCATATTTTCGAATTCTGATCACGCAATGTTGATCTGTATCAGTTAAGGAAGTCTATTTAATTTTTTTAACTATCGAATCATAATTTTCTAGATAAAGACTTAGTTAGAGCATGAATTATGGATGCCTTATGTATTTATAATCTTATGTTTCATCTAAATCTCATAACTCATTTGTTTTAAGTTTATATGGACATACAAACTTAAAACTTCTATAAATTTTTATGTACTGCTAAGTATCATTATATTTCAAATAAAAATTAATAAAAGTAATAAATGTTTAAACTTTTACTATTCCTTTGAACTATGAATTACATTAGAAGCGTATGTAAACCTACTGTAAAAGTTAAAAGAAAGAAAATACATATCTTTTTCCATAACTATCTTTTTTACAGATTGATATTTATCGCGGGTGTCATCGACCGTTAATTGATGATCTATGTACTGAAAACTTTTTTGGTACCGATGGTTTGGGTGAAAAATCAATTCAGTTTCCAAAATCCCAGATAAAAGTGAAAGACGAACACGCGGTTCAAGCTCTGATCCGTTTGGCTAAAGAAAATCCTAAACAAATTACTATGATAGCCATAGCTCCTTTAACAAATCTAGCTATGGCGCAACGTATAGATCCCACATTCTTTAGCAATTTAAAGGAAATATTCATTCTAGGTGGAAATATCGACGGTGAGTGTAATTATTTATTCTATTCTTGTTAAATAAATTCGTATATAAACAAATTTAATTTTTCAGCCAGCGGAAATATTACTACAACTGCAGAATTTAATTTTTTTGTTGATCCGGAAGCCGCTCATATTGTTCTATCAGAAGAAGCTAACTTCACTATAATACCTTGGGAAACATGCGAAAAACATGAAATGGAAAAGGTGAGAAAAGATTAATATATTCGTTACAAAAAAGTTATAGAAGTTCATTATTGTTGGCTAATAATTTTTTATTTACGATGAATCTTACAATTAATAATAAAGCTTAGATATTTTAATTTTTGTTTAGGTTTGGTTTTCTCGATGGTTGGAAAGAAGCAAAACTAGCAAGAAGGGCAAAATGGTAAATGAAATAATGCCAATCATCCAATATTCAGACAAAAACGAAATAATCGAAATTACTAATGATGCCGATGTTCTGGCAGTGGCTGCAGCTATTTATCCAAACTGTATTTCTGAATTCATAAAAAGACCCGTTTCTGTAGAACTGCGAGGATCTTTAACCAGAGGACAAACTATAGTGGAAAAGCGCTTAGAACATTTGCAGAAAAAGAGCAAATTCGACAAAAAGATAATTACAAAGTTTAAAACTGAATTATTAGAAAAATTAAGAAATAGTATTTTAGATTTAGACGATTAATATATACAATATTAACATGTAAGTTCTATCTAATAACAATCTGCACTAATTCTTATGGCAATTAATAAATCTCTGTTTTCGAAAATGTTTTGAATTAATGTTTTTTTCATATTTTATGTATTTTTTATTCGAACGGATTAAAAATTCTATATTTTATATTTATATAATCGTGAATATAAATTAATAGTTTAGATAATTTATTTCTATTAAAAGTTTTCATATCTATACGTTCTTTTGTCATAATGTAAAATACAGTACTGTACATTAAATATTTCTTTAACTGTTTCATTTCATTATCAAAATAATTATTTAATTGAATTATATAATTTGGTTAGAATAACTTTCATTAAAATAACTTTGGTCATTAAAAACACAATATGTTTCCTTGATGTTTGTTTTGATGTAATATTCAAATTATGAAAATACTGTAATTTAAAATGGTTCAGACTATACACAGAAGACCTACTTAAAGAGTGGTTAAAACTTATTTCTCTTAAGATAATCTTTTTTTACTAATTTATTTTTTTATAACAGAAGTTGCCAGTTTTCACTCATGTAGAATACTAATTTGTAAGCCATGAAACGAGCTTTTCCATAGGCTACCCACCTGAGGAGGTATCAGCTGGATGGTGGAGGACGGGGATGGGGGAACGGGACAGATTCAGACTCATGATAAATATTTCCAAAAGTAAAGGATTCTGAAGGATCCGAAATCAAATCTAGGTCGTTCAGAATGGAAAGCCGAAGCGTTTTCACGCATCCAATTCGGCAGTTGTTTTTTTTTTTTTTTTTGCTAATTAGAATAGGAGAGCGATAATTTTCATCCCTTATTGAAATCCTTATTGTACCTAGATACTCGAATATGAATGAAAACTATGATTTCTATCGAAAACAAGAAGGGAAATTTTTTATCAGATCAAGACGTAAGAATCTTTATACCAAGAGCTGATGTCTGCTTTTTAGAAATTTTGGATTGCTTTTCACATTTCTCTCTAGTCTGATAAAGTACATTCTGATTAAAAGTTAATAAAGATATTATTAACAATTCAATTTTAATTAATTTATTAAAAAATATATAGTGAATCGGGTAATCGGAGGAAGTAACTTATTTTTCTCTAGTTCGTTAGTATTTCAACAGGTGGTCATAGAAAGTATTTTATTATAACCTCCTATAAACCCGTCAAAAATATAGAAGATGGCTATTATCAGATTATCAATTACTAGCGTTGGAAATCGAAAAATTCCCAGTGAGTGTTGGAATTTTCATCAAGAATTATACAGTCATTTTTTGAAATATTATTATTAATCGTAATAATGTCAGCGTAGTCAAAATTAATATATTTAATGTGTAGTGGATACTTTAAAGAATACTTTCCACGTCGTTGTAATTTAGCTATTTTAAGTCGGGTGATTAAAAGTTGCGTCTCATCCTGATCCACGGGAAAGATGGCAATTTTTGCTTCATGATTAGATGCCGAATTTAAATTTTTGTATTTATAGTTTGCTTTGATAAATTAAATGATAAGAAACTATATTAGGACCCAAGCAGAGGTTTTTTTATGAAAAGGAAGGGTTCGAACAAGTTTAAAATTTGCAACGTAACATAAACAGAGGAGGCGTGAATTGCTTCCATGCGTCACAGATATATGGTAAGCCCATACCTACCTTACGGGACGTTAAAAAAGAGATTAAAGAAAAATAACGATGAAAAATATGGTGTGGGCCCATATAGTAAATAATTCATTGTATGTTTAATGCTAATTGTATATGAAGGGCTTAAAACTGATAAATCCATTTACTATTAAATTCTTAGGAAAACGTATTTTATATGGACAAAGGGACAATTCCTACAACTTTCTTAATTAAAAGAGATTACTCTATATTAATTCTTGACCGTGAGCTTTATCGTTCGAAGCTGAGTCGTAGTTGTGCGGAAACTCTCTATTAATTAAATATAAATACAAGACAGTGCCTAATCGGAGGCGTAGAGGATGTATAGCATCCTGAAGGCAAATTCTAGGAGAATCAGTGAAAATAATAGCGAAAGGTAAAAATTACATAATTCATAATCATATCATAATATTGATATTTTAAATAAAGCGCTGAATAAATAAAAATATTGTATTTTTCGATTATTATTCATATTCTTTTTATAAGGATAGGAGGGAGGTGCGAACGGCGCTACCGCACGATGCCCCACAATTTTGCATGATCGAACTCTTGCGAATTTTAAAAATTGATCATTTCATTATTCGCTAATTTATCTGAATTCCGTTTTTCTTGTCGAAAATCTACGATCAGATTATATTTTTTGATTGGTTTATTTTTCCAAGAAAAACAGGTGGCTTGCGTGTCATATGCAACCTTGACCTACGTTCATTGGTTATTTTGATGTGATTTGGTTGTGATATATCGGCTATGACACGCATAATGACAAAAAAGATCGAAGTATTAAAATTTTCAATACACTCGGATCAAGCTGAGGATAGAAAGTAGATTTTCTTCTATGTAATCATCTCTACACGTCCCATCGCTAAGCTGAATTAGATCATATTTGGAATATAGATATTTTTTATAATAATTAAGGTTCTTTTACATTATTAAAATCTTAATTTACATTATGTTATATTTTTTGGTCAATTGTTGACTCTATTTCCCAATCTATTGATTATTAAGTGATAGAAAGAAAACAGGTTCTGCTACAATCTGCCCACCATTGTAGACGAATTTTTTTGTCTTAACAGATATCACCACTTTCCAATCAGAGAGAATACTAAGAGATGAAGTAAAACATCCTGCCACAGACCGCCCTCCTCTGCGAATGGCTCAACCGGATTATAAAAGACGACAATGGACAGAACTTTGTTATCGCCCGACATTTAGTGATCAACATGGTGATCAATAATCAATAGTCGGAAAGTGGTGTCACCTGTCAACATAAAACTAAATTAGCTCTTAAATGATTTACCGTTTAATATCTTTTCATGCCCGTTTGATTCCGTTTGATTCGGCAGCATAAATTCTAAAAAATATTCAATGTAATGAAATATTCAATGTACAGGGTTAGCAAGAAATAAGTTCCCCACTTCAGAGGACTCTAGAATGCGTTCTATTGGTTCAAAAGAGATG
>WUQG02031248.1:0-11020 GCA_011317285.2 Androctonus mauritanicus
AAACGAGGCGTTTTCACGCGTACTGCATTGTTGCGCGACATTTTGTCGGCTGCATACGCTTCGTGTAAACGCACCTTTACAGGTATTGAAACCAAGATAGATTTTTTATCCCAACATTTAAAAGTTAAATATTACATAGAGTCATTAGGCAGAAAAACTTCGAGATTCTATTGATAATTAAAACCATTACGTATTTTAATACGTTTTTACAGCTGAGCAGTAGTTCTAAACATGTAACATATGCGCAAAATATATGTTTGAAATCAGTGTGAAAAATCTTTAAAATAATTGCCACTTAAAAATATAAGGACAAAAAAATTTAACTTCTACGACTCTGTATAACAAAAATTACCGTGTAAAAAAAAAATATCTGTCGATGAATTTTTTGTATTATGATCTGAAATATTTAATTTCATTTTTAAATGAAAAACAAACATATGCATAGGTTACATATCGCTGCTCTGGAAAAACAATGTCGCAACTGCAAATTTGTGGGTTTTGAGTTAGGCTACGGCCATGCAGACGCGAATTTAGAGAGCACGAGCGATTTCTGACGTCATCGCCTTCGCAAGCTATGCTTATCGAGCAAATTTTTAAGTTCTCGCTCTCGTCGTTTCTCGCCGTATGTGATTACACGGAAGCAAATTTTTCTCACAAACGACATAGCTGCCATTTCACTTCGTCGTGTATTGCTGCAGAAGAAAAAAATATTATTATTAAGTCTTTTGCACGAATATGAAAACAGGCCCGTTAGAAGATTCGGAATCCATCCTGTTTGGAAAGAGAGAAAGAATTAACTTTTTTTTTAATGTCTTTTTATCCGCAAAGCACGTGGAAGTAGTCATCTTGTTTATCCAGCAATAAATATCGACTACCAAATCTCGCTCGGCGCTGCGCATATGCAGCGCCGAGCGAGATTTGGCAGACAGCGATAAAATCAAGCAGTGCCAGATACGAGCGAGAAACGTATTTTCGCTTTCGCGTGCGATGTTTCGAATTTCTCGCGTCTGCATGTTCGAACCTGAGCGAGCGTGACGACGTCAAAAATCGCTCGCGCGCTCTAAATTCGCGTCTGCATGGCCGTAGCCTTATGCATGTCAATAGTTTCAGAAATATATATCTTCCAACAGAACAATGACGTAATGCTGGCATTTTGCTTTACTTCCATTACTATCAAATATTTTAATATGTTTTAATTACAAGAATAGGATATTAATACTTAGTTTTGCATCTCCCTGAAAATTATTGATTTTGCAGTTATATCATTGTTCTTCCGGAACAGCGATATGTGTTTATTTGTTATAGAAACACAATGTACTCGTACATACATTCAATATGTATTTTTTAAGTTATAGTAAGTTCTAAAATAAGTTATACTTAGTATTTAAGTTATTACTGTTTTATTAGAGAAAAGCCATATCGTTTAAGAATGATATATTTTAAATAATTATCATAGATTATAAAATTCTCTATTTTATTTGATAGAATATAGAACTTTCTAATAATAATAAATATTCATCTAGCTATAGACATGATAAAAATTCGAATCTGCAGAGGTTTCGTTGTGTTAACATTCATACGAAATGGTCTAGATAGTTTTAAAAAAGTGATGATGAATCTTTTAACATAACGGAATCGCCAATTCCCACTATTCAGTCGAATTTGTGAATAATTTAACTCTTCAAAGAAATCTTTTTTTTTCTTGTTTCTAGCGAACGAGATAAATTTGAACATTATCTATCATGAAGTTTGATAATGTAATTCTATATCCTAAGAAATAATGACAATATAAATTTATATGATTACTAGTTCAGATACATTAACACATTAAAACTTAATCATTTTCATCCTACTCGATGTGTAATCGATTAACAAACTACAAAATATATTTAGAAGTTAAAAATTTTGTTAAAAAAAATCCTTTGGTAAATGAAAGAACGCTACTTTTATGAATTATATCAATATTTATTGGCCATGAGTTATATCAATAATAAAAAAAGGGTTTTCAGCCCAAATCATTGTACTTAATATTCTGTACTGTACTTCAGTTTTGTTTTAATATGGTGTAAAATGCTTAAAATTGTTAAGATTAACGGAAGTTTTTTCTTAATTATATATCACAATCTGATTCTTGTCTTAAAATTAGATGGAGGTTGAAATAAAATTAAATATCTTAAAAGGCATTAATTTTGTAAAATATATTTAAAAAATCCTGTTCTAAATTATAATTGGCCTACTATACAAATTAAATTAGAATACAGTTCTGATTTAACTTGTGCATATGATGTAAATGATACGAATGCTTGGATATGTGATCTATAGTATAAACTGCACATAAAATATGTTATATGAGTAATACGACCAGAAAATGGAAAAATCCGGAAAATCGTAATAGATAGTATTCCAAGCGTTCTGATTTTCAATTTCCAAATTATAATTATTATATAATTGAAAATATAATAAATAGTTATGAATATGACGATTTTAATAAATAGTTTCGTGTTTTAAATATATTAAATTAATTTTTAATTATTTATTATAACAGTTTTTAATTATGCCAATCTGTTATTTCAGGGGAAATAATCCAGCTGATCCTCAATCTGTGGTACTAGCAAGGCAATTTGAACAGGAAACCATTAGAAAATGGATAGCAAAAACAAGACAAATGTGAAATTCTATATCAGATATACTACTATATTTACTTTATCCGGTAATAATAATAAAATTCAAAAATTAAATTAATCCAACAAACAAAAATACTTGACGATTGTGATTTTTAAATAGAATTTACAATGAATTTTTATTACTGAAAGGACAAATTTCTTATATTAATGGATGAATCTCTTAAAATGTTGATTATTGTAATAATAAAAGTTTTATAAATTTATAATTTTAATATCCATTCATTTTTAGCCAACTTAAAAACAAATCTGGGTTGAGGCCAAATGAAATATAAAAAATGTTATTTTTATTGCCTTTCATCTTATTTTTTTTCTTTCAAAACAATTGTAAATTCCTCACTTCCAGAACACTCAGCAATTTTCTCTAACATATATTTATTTTTTTGTTTCACTCATAAACTATTATTTATGATAAAAAAAATTAAATAACAAATGATGTAAGTATTATGTTAAACTAATATAACAACAAACATTAAATTTTTTTTATTTAGCGATTTAAATTATCCTTCGATATTTATCTAAAGCTAGAAATTACTTGCATCATCGTTAATATTAAGGAATAGTTATATTTAGCGCACCAAACAAATATAATATTTTTTAATATTCTCTTTGTTGTTTCACATCTCTTAAACAATTTGATGATATATTTATTTAAAGTTTTCTTCTGCTTTGAAAATTTTTTTAATTTTTCAATGTTTTAAATGGTAAAAAATGCTGTACAATATTTGATTAATCTTGTAATTCTGAATTCTAAAGATAATTTTTAATGTGGTCTAGGTGCTGATCATACTTTTTTTTTGGCAGGTTAATAAATGAGATAAGTTTGTAATGCTTACAGTGAAGCTTAACAAATGAAGAAATCTATAAATGTCGACAGGTTTCAGTATTATTTTACATAAATATTACTTTAGTTTTGCGGCGAAATCGTGCGACCTATCGATATTAAATAGTAATCGATAACTATTTTGATTATAGCTTTCCATCCATCTTCGGAATATTTAAAAATAAAAGTTTATGAATAAATTTATATTGTACTGTAACTTAAAAATAGAATATGTCGATATATAATGTTTTAAATTTTATTTCCAGATAATTTCTTATAAAAGTAAAAATATTTCCAAAATACCTGATGTAAAACTTTTATTGGCTCTATTTTTAAAGAAAAAATTACATTTTCAAGAATTCTCTGTCAACAATTTGATCAATAAAAACGAGTGCTTTTTCTGTAGTAAACTTGACAGATTCGATTGTATGATGATAAAACATTCAAACTTTAATAATCGAACTTGGTGAAGCTAGTTTAAGAGTTAAGCCACGTGATAACATTGCCTGCCAAATTTATAAGCTATATAATGTTTTTGTGTTGCTTTATTAAGAAAAAATATTTTACGAATTTAATGCGTATTTGCTGCGGAGTGGACTATTTTGGTTACAGTCCAGTTATCTTGTATATAAAAATTTTTCCAAGGTTATCAAACATCATTCGTTAAATTAGTGTCTTCGATTATGATAGATTTAAATTCGTCCAATGTTATACCCTTGGCTCATACTATCAATTGCTGTCTAAACTTCCATCTGCAACATACACTTGTGCAAAATACTTTAATCCCTATGCGAAATTTTGGACTCATGCTAGCGTATATCAGAGGTTTCCAGACACAGTCCAAAATTCCAAACCATAAAAAAAAGAAATGGTAATAATGATCTGTAAGATAACCGTTCGCCTCTTCCCATATCCTAAGTCCAAACCAAGGAAACCATGAGACCCAAAATACCACAGTTAAAATAAATGACATCATGTGATCAGGATTTGATAAATTCTCACTGGCTGCTGTAGCGTATTCTCTCTCTTCTTGTGTCATGTACTGTCTCAAGCGATACATAGTAATGAATATGTAAAAATAAGAATACAATGTAGTTATGATGCTCGGTGCGAGTACCAAAATGGCTAACGTAATGCTATAAGGCAGTATGGTCTTCAAATCGAGCGTACATATATAACCATCCTTGTAAAAATTCCCTTTAGAGAATCCTAGTAATGGAGGGGAGCACAGAAATAGCGAGGTTAACCAAGTAAACAGCACCCAACACTGGCATCTGGTCTTCGTCTGTATTACAACATAACGCAACGGTTTCCTAATAGCCAAATATCGATCCACAGACATCCACATATAAGTGTAAACTGTGATAGTCCATAAAGTAATCTCCAGATATCCCGTCAACCTACATAAAAAATCTCCATAGATCCATTCACCGATTGTGGCAGAATAGATGGATAGAGGCAGTATGAAGATACCACATAGGAGATCGGAAACTAATAAGGATAGAAGGTAATAGTCGATTGATTCTCTTTGAAACACTGAGATAGCCACAGTTAAGGTAGCAATCGCATTAGTTATTATGGTAAGAATGCAGATTACAGAGATGAGTATTGTTTCCACTTGATGTCTTTCCATAGGATAGCCATTGCTTGGAGTTGTTGGTTTATCTTCTGCATAAATCATTTCGAATCGTTGTTGTTACTTACTCGATTTTATGGATCCATATCTGAAAAAATAATAGTTTAATGCCTTTTTTCAAATTTTAAACTTTTCTAAACAGAAACTTATTAGCCAGATCATATATTTAAGGCATTTTAGAAAAAAACTCGCATTTGAAAAACAAAAATCAGAATTTCATTTGTCAATAATTCACAGAAAATGGAAAATATTAAATAAATTTCTATTGAGAAAATATGCTTGATAATCTTAAGAGTTAATTCGGATTATACAGAATATGTTAAAAGCATGCAAGCATATTAATCCTCTTAATCATTTCCTGGCAGATTTATAACATTTTCATCTTGTTATAAGTCGTTTAAAAATTTATAAAATATTTATGTGTTATTCAATATCAAACTTGACATAAAATTAGATACTTCTTGCTAATTTAGTTTTCAGACTTTTATTGGAATTTTCATTGAAGTAGTAAGTTTCTATGGAAACCTGACGTCAAATGTAATTTATTTTTCCTTTTTTTTTTAGATTATCGAAACGTTACCGAACCAGCAATGTCAAATTTAATCAATGTCCATTTAATGCTTCCATTTATAATGTTGCCCAAATATAAATTAGCTGCGAGTCGCACGCTGCAAAAATAAACAAATTTGCGCCCCTCTACGGAGATTCATGAAAACACGGTAATAAAGTTAAAAACTATAGTTTTAATAAATATCTGTTGTTAACAGACTGTCTTTTTTAGTAAAAAGTAAATTTATGCTATTAATTTTTTGCTTTTTAAAACGAGATCTTTTTATTATTATTAATTTTATTTAAAGAAAACTCAGACCTACCTCTTCAGTAAAAGTTGGCAACATAACATCCCTCGCTCCCTCTTCGCTAACTTAAATAAATGTTGTCAATCGTTAATGACGTCACACCGGCCAGCGCCTCTATCGACGATGAAATCAACTGAATTATAGTAGACTATTTTTGTCACGAATTACTTATCAATTATCCTTTCCTAATACTGCAAAAGTTTTCTCCACGGTTGCCAATAACATACGATTGGGAAGAAAAAATATTAAAAGTTGCTTACGATGCACGAGAACAATTGAGGTCAGTCAACGACTTCTGTAAGTCCTGTTGCACTTTTGAGAGTTCACATCTAGACGTTCAGTCTTATTGTGCACCGAACTGACAAATATATTGGATAACGTTCTAGTTTGTGCCCTTTTTTGGAATTTAAACAAGATTAAAATGATACTGTAGTTTAAATTTTTGACAGCAAAGAATAAACTGAATCAAAGATTCCATCTTTTATTCGTTGTAAATTAATATTTAAATAACAGTCAATTATCGTATAAACTGGCATTTGTTCTCAACTATTAATTTACTTGTTCTTCATGGAGGAAGAACCCTCATGTTAGTATTGAAACTCAATGTTTACTTTCCTATCTTCTTAATGATGTATTGATTAGTGATTTTTTAGTAATTTCTTAGAAAGTGAATAAACTTTAATTTTTCTCTACAGTTTCTGTAATAAAAAGATTAAAATAACTTTTTTATTAACGTTGAGTGCAAAAACAAATAGATTGATGATGAGTGCCATATTATTTTCGTAATGTCACTGATGATGATGTCGATTGACATTGATGTCATCATCAGCTTTCCTCTTCTAAAATTATTAGTTTTCTTTTGCAAACTATTTTTGGGATCGAATGTCGTGTTATTTTCTTTTCTTTTTTTTTAATTCCATCTATGAGGCATTAAATATCGCCAAACTATTATTGTTTGCAACTTTATTTTAACAGGGAGAAGAGTCAAATAACTGGTTGCAAATTAGTTAGAGAATAGATTCGGTATAGGATAACATATTTCGGCAACATCATTAGTGGTGCGTTGACATCAAATAATAGTTTATTCCTTGTACAACAATATTAAGTAATAAGACTCCTGTACAATGTCAACCTGCATGCTTGCATCGCAAGAACAATAATGTTCTGTTTGTCTGCGTCCACCACTAATATTTGTTGAACTAATTAAGAGTTTCTTGAAATTCGATAGTGATATTTTATCATTAAAGATAATCTCGACGCCGCATCATTTAATCATTAGTTTCGATTATTTAAAAATAATGAATATTCAAAACTCTGAGATATTCTCTTAATTAATATATCTTGAATCAATTATTAAATTTTTACGAAATTTAGAAGGAAAGTCAAGGTATTGAAAGTGAACTTGATGACAGATCAATTAACTTCGACCATTTAAAAATGGCAGACATTTCCAATCTTCGATGATTTCTCCTTGATAATTTTTGAAGTATTCGATTGATCCTCATGAAATTCATTAGGCTAGCCGCTCACTAAAATTGATTTTGAAATAAAATTAACTTTTTAGTTTCTGTTTAAAAAATGGCGGACATTCAAATTCCTGAAGTTTCCATGTAATAACTATAGAACTGTTAAACGATTTTTTATGAGATTCAGCTTATTAGGCTATTTTAATGACATGCATTCTAATCCGATATCTTTAATTATTCCAAAATAAAGAACACGTTTGAAAAGTTGACAATTCTCTCCACAATTATTAGTTATTATCACCTGGTGATATTTTTGCAGGTATCGGTGATAGATTTACTATTGACTATTACATTTATCTAATTGGATATAAAAACTAAGGACTTGATATTTTTATATCTCTATCATCGTTCTGACCCTCTGACATTGAAAGTTTTATTCTCTACTGCAATATATCGACAGCAATAAGAATAAAATTAATTGCACCATCAGTTTATGCGGTATCAATACGTTTCAAAGTTACGACGTTATGTGGAGAAGCCAAAAAATTATCTTGTTACTTATTTGGTTTCCGATAACAAAATGTTATCGTCTCGAATCCAACCAGCTCAAATCTCATCTAATTTTAAAAATATATAACGAATTCTCATTTGAGATCCGAAACTAACTATTCGTATATTTGATAGCAAATGTTTGACTTCGATGACGTCAAGAAGTTTGAATTATCTTTAATCGTTATATTGAAAAATGCATATACTGCGCATACATTATATATTTTTCTTATAATTTCTGTACTAAATAAAGTAAAAACTATATTTGAAAAATCCTATTTAATTTAATGGATTATCTCAGACCGACTGACGTCAGAATGTCTGAACTGTGAGGAAATGACGTCATAAATATAAGGTTGTTGACCTATAAATGCATCCGACATATCAATCATTGTCATAAAATGATAAAATTTTAAATGAAATAAAATAATAAGCAAATATATAATTTTTATAATATATTAATTTAAAAAATGGCAAATAATAAGAAGGTATACGATTAACTTTTTTTGCTCATTATAAGTTTTTAAGTTTATTCTCGTAATCAACCTACATCGTTAAATTAATATTTAATCAATAATAT
The DNA here is from genome assembly GCA_011317285.2 of Androctonus mauritanicus. Lineage (NCBI taxonomy): Eukaryota > Metazoa > Arthropoda > Arachnida > Scorpiones > Buthidae > Androctonus > Androctonus mauritanicus. Next base: position 8,593 of record WUQG02031248.1, read on the forward strand.
TTGTAATGATTCATTTTTACAATAATTATATTTAAATTTCGGCGATAATTTTTTAAAATATTATTTATCGTGTAAGTTATGCAAATACAAAACTTTTATATAAAATAAAGAACATAAATATTTATTTGAGATAGTTACACTAAGCGATAACAGATGGCGGAAAATAAAAATCACAGTTTTAGCAATAAGGAGAAAATTACATTATTAAAAATTTCTTACGTTGCCAATTGGATCATAAAGGTATTGTTTCATTATTAGTTTAAAATAATATTTAACAATATATTTAATTAATTTTCATAATAATGAAGTTTTAAATAACATACCATCCTTGCATCCTTGCATTGTTGTTATAGTGAATTTTAGACTTATAAAATTAACATTGTAAGCTGGAATTATTATTATATATTTTAAAATTCTAATTAATAATTAAAAGTAAAGCACAATTTTGTCACATTATTTATATTAAAGATAAATAAATATAGTACAAGATCGTAGTATAAAGAAGAGTAATATTGCAAGTAAATGTTACCATATTGAAAACTTTGTTAAGTGAATTATGCTATCACACAAAAAGTTTTTTGCTGAGAACATCTCATCTTCGGATCCTGAAAACTTCCATTTTTTTCAAAGCACGAAAAGGAGATTAATCAATCGGATGGATGGACGCTTGGAAAATATTGGATTTACACATAGATAATTCGATATCTATTCAGAGTCCATACATCCAGATTTTTTCAAGGGATATGAGAGATCTGTCGATCCCCATCCTTAACTGATCGGTCGATGTCGTCACGGATACGAGTGACCTGTGATAAGTTTTCCAATGATCCAGTCGTTTAGTATCTTCACAGACGAAAAACAATATAAAAATTGATGGAGAAAGAAAATTCAACGAAAACAGATTAAAAAGATAATAAAAAAATAAGACTGGACTTATTACTCTATAGTCCAATAATAATCCTCGTGCTTTAGCTTTAGAATAAGGACTAGAAAAAGGCATCTTTTTCGAAGATGGGCGTGGATTCCTTTATTTTGTTAGCTTCGTGAGATGTGCTTTTTTTCTGGTTAACATAGAAAATGCATCTAGGTTCCTGACTCTTAACGTTTTTTTCCTAGAAAGAAAACGTATTTCTGAAATGTTTATCAGAAAAGAAAATATTTGTTAATTAATTTATCAATGAGATAACTATTAAATAAACAGCAACACAATAATTTTTATAGAAAGAAAAATGTTTAATCAGTATTATCTCTGAAATTCATAAAAGGATTTGAAACTAAATTATATATATAGAGAAAGCTCTTTAATGCTGACGAAAAGTTTGATATTTTAAATTAATTAAGACAGTGTCAATATTAAAATGCTGCGCCTTGATATAACGTTAATTTCTCTCGTATGATTCAATCAAATTATAAAATGATTGATCTTAATGATATCAAACTTTGTGGTTCGCCTTCGTCTACATCAAATACATAACTTATTCCTGTGGTGCAACAGTCAGTCGGAGACCATAATAATAGTTATAAAAAGCCATAATTTATATGTGGTTTACGTTGTGAGTTTAAAGCGTAGGCGGTTTAGATAGAAAGATATAATTTTACCTTATTTGAACAATATTTGCTAAACAGTACAGTTGATGATTAAAAAAATAAATTGAACTTTTATCTATATTTAATAACGGTGAAGTGAATTAGGATGATGATATTTTTAAATTTTTAAGATATTGAATATTTACTGTTGTAATGACTACAGCATAAATTTTTACATTAACAAAATAGGAAAATAAATATTTCGACTTAAATACACTTGCTAGTAGCATCAATTTTTAGTCGCTCGTTTCAGTGTTACCATTTTCTACATATAAAAGCGAACGTAGAGTACTGAAGATCAGAGGAGTCGAAAGATGTCGCCGGGCCAGGGGGAAAATTTTTCCAGCACCGTTCTTCTATGGTTAATTAGCGTGGAAAAAAAACAAATTGTGGGTAATGGCTGGGCCCCTGTGAATCTCGAACCTGGGGAATTTTACCCCATAATCCCCCCTCTCGTCGGCCCTGCTGAAGATGGGAAATTATTTAATGATATATACAAATATAAGCTAGATGCTATACATCAGATACCAATAGAAAAAAAAAAAAGATTCCAATCGTATCAGTTGGATGCTATAGATAATGATTCTAATTTTATAAACGATATCACTTTAAATCATTTGAATGAGTGATTTGATATATGGAATGATAATGTGATATTTAATTCATGATATCATACTAAAAGTTCGTCAGATAAGTTATCTAATTAGTACGTTCCAGTTAGCAAACTTAATACAGGAATACAATGTAAAAATAAGGGCAAAGTTTGCTCTATGGAGAAATGCATCGCTGCTCAATTAATATGCTACATTGAATAAGAATTCATATCCGACAGCCCATCTCA